>CM047880.1:11971229-12038984 GCA_026212405.1 Petrea volubilis
AAAGTCGACCAACCCGGAGGTATTATTATTGTTATTGTTGTTGTTGTTATTTATTTTTTGGCCCATTCCAATAGGTTTTTGTTGTTTTGCCGTTATTCATGTTCGGTTCTCATAATTTTACGCTCTCGTTGATCTTCCCGATTTGTGCTTGTTATATAGGGTAAGGAGGTGAATCTATTCCAGCCTGCTAGTGAATTTTTACCCATGATAAACGAGGTGTGTGATTTAATTCGTGCCGCTCAATGGATCTATGTCGGGAAAACATAGAACGGAGAAAAGGACAAAAAGCTCAATGGTCATCTTGATGAACAAGTACCTGATTTTTCACTTTGATTTCCAGGTTTTCAGAAATCTGGTTGAGATTGCCAAAGACATTAAAGGCGCAAAAGTGGAGAACCATAAATTTTGTGCCTCTGTGCATTACCGCAACGTGGATGAGAATGTAAGCATTTTGCATTGTTTAATTTCCCTATTCATCAATATGTTATTGCCTCAAATTTGATTGTAGTTTCTTGTAGTAATATCCTTCATTTGTATTTGAAATTCCAGAGCTGGCCCGTGATTGCGCAATATGTTCATGACATTTTGAAAGATTATCCTCGATTGAAACTAACTCACGGACGAAAGGTACCCAATTTTTGCTATTTAAACCCTTTGGACAAACATCCTTAGGCGAAGCTTTTAGTTCACCTTTTGGTCTGGACAGGTTTTGGAGGTTCGTCCCCTGATCGATTGGGATAAAGGAAAGGCAGTTGAATTTCTTCTTGAATCTCTAGGTCGGTGGTTAACGGTTTTATTTTATTTTATTTTATTTTTTTCGGTCAATTCGAAAACTAATAGAACTTAACTCTTGCAGGATTTAGTAACCCTCATGATGTGCTCCCGATTTATATAGGAGATGACCGGACCGATGAAGATGCATTCAAGGTAAACATTAATTCATAAATCCTCGAAATTTGGTGATACGTATGCGCAATGGCGGAGCTTGATCAAAATTTGGGGGGGGGGGGGGGGTTGCTAAAGTAATTAAGTGCAATTTTAAAAAAAAAATATTATGTAATGTATATCATAACATACCACATAAATAATGAAAAAATATAATAATAAAAAATTACAAATTATCTCTCTCTAAAGTTCTGCTCTTTGTTCTTTCTTTGCCGCCGGCAAGCCGTGGACGTGACTATGAGTGAGGACCGTGAGGTGAATAGTAGAATAGATCATGTATTGGTGTACATGTGGGAATTGAGATGTGAAAATTTGAAAATAATTGTATTGAAATTGGGCCATGTTTTTTAATTCTATTAATTTATTAGTTGGGCCATATTGAATTATTATTTATCCAATCAATTTATTTGTTGGGTCCAAAATTTGATTAGTTATGTTTACTTATTTGTTGGGCCATGTATTGAATTTTACTTTTTACATCAATTTATTAGTTGGACTATCATTAAATTTTTACTTTTTCTATCAATCTATTAGTTGGCCCATATTATTAGTTATGTTTAGTGGACTAAATTTTTTTATTTGTAACCTAATAGAATGGATAATTAACATTGTTTGGGGGGGCCAATTATATATATATACATATACATGCAAGTAGGTAATTGAAAAAATTTTAAGTTTTGGGGGAGCCATGGCTCCCCCTTGTCAACTAGAAGCTCCGCCAGTGCGTATGCGTGATGTTGCATACAATATTGATGTAATAATTTTGATTGGTTAATATGTAAATCAATTTAATTTAATAGACACGTGTTATTCATCCAACCACTTATATTGCACCCTTTGTAGCATCTACAAAGCTATTATAGCCATTAGTGTCGGTTACTATTGCTTTCCATTGTAGGTGCTAAGGAAGAGGAATCGTGGGTATGGAATTCTCGTATCTACCGTCCCAAAAGAAAGCAACGCAGTCTTCTCCCTGAGGGATACTTCGGAGGTAAGAATTAATTTAGATCAATGTATTCCATTTAATTTTATTATATTCGTCCTCCCCACGCAATTATTGCTTTCTTGGGTTAAAGAAGTTATACAAGCACTTAAAAAAATAAAATTACGTGCAGGTTGAAGATTTTCTTGAACTCGTCGTGGGAATGGCACAAGATTCGTTGGCATATAATACAGATTAACCCTTTATATTTATATATATATATATATATATATGTTAGGTCTTTTATTGTTGTCCATTATTTGGGCAGGTAGAAAATGTCACATGATTAGGATTTAGGCCTCTAGACCTCTCTTTTTCTTTTTTCCTTTATTTGTAATTTATTGCCTATATACTATTCTGTCTAGTAATGTAAAGCTTGAAAAAAAATGTGCTCTTGATTTCTTAGTTTCCTTATTGATGGATGATTGGGGGGAGGGGGGGGGGTGGTATGTCAAACCCTAGCACTGGTATATATATTGTTGAATCTGATTATATTTCTCAATGATATATGACAATTGTACGAAGAATTGAGCAATTCAATTAATAATGCATGCGATTTGTGAATAGCTTTTTACCTTTTTATTATTGGACCTTATTATTCAATCCATAATATATATATATATATATATATATATATATTGGTTAAGGCGTCCATAATGTATTCCTATCATGAAGAAAGTCATACTTTATACAAGATGTTATTTATTATAAGGAAAGGTTAAAGTTAGCTAGAGAAACCATTAATGGATGAAGGCTAAACGTATAAAGATCAATTGAATTACGTACATTCTTTATGCTTGGTTAGCAGTAGCAATAAAATATTATACTAGTTATTGATTTATTGGAGTTATATAGATTTTTAATTATAATTTTGTCGAATCATAAAGTAATTAATGTTAGATATTAATGATGTGGAATATTGAGCACAAATAAAATTAACTTACAAGATAAACAGCTATCGTTACAGTTATTGACTTCTTTTAGATAAACAGCTATCGTTAACAGAATTTGAATAAATATTGACTTCTTTTAGATAACTATTACTAACCATATACGCAAACAAATTAATATCCAAATTATTATAATTTTGTATGTGAAAAAATAGAGCATATTGAGACTGTGCATAGGGGCGTACACATGGTGGACAGTCTCAAGGTTTTCAAAATATTATATGATAAATTTATCAAAAAATGAGATAACAATTATTTGTAGAATTTTTTAGATATTGATATAATATATAAGCTGAGAAGAATATTTTGACAAATATATCAAATAAGATATTTAAAATGGAGCATCCCTATAAATAAAATTGAATTAATTTATATTATATAGAGAGAGAAAAAAATTGAAATATGTAAAGTAATAATTAAGAAATTGTAACACTACTAGAAAACGCGATTTTGGCCATGGATTTTTAGCCACGGATGAAATCGGTTGCCAATAGTGACGGAAATGGCCACGGATTTAAAAAAAACGAAAACATATGGCCACGGATTTATCCGTGGCCAAATATCCACAATTCCGTGGCCATTTCAATTTATTTAAAAGAAAAAAATAAATAAATAAATTTATTTTTTTTAAAAAAAAAATTGGACTTGGCCACGGATTTATCCGTGGCCAATAAATAAATTTAATTTTTTTTTTAAAATTTGGACTTGGCCACGGAGTTATCCGTGGCTAAATCCGTGGCCAATAAATTAATTAATTTTTTTTTTAAAATTTGGACTTAGCCACGGATTTATTTGTGGCCAATAAATAAATTAATTTTTTTTTTATAAATTTGGACTTGGCCACGGATTTATCTGTGGCCAATAAATAAATAATTTTTTTTTAAATTTGGAATTGGCCACGGATTTATCCGTAGTCAATAAATAAATTTAATTTTTTTTTAAATTTGGACTTGGCCACGGATAAATCCGTGGCCAATAAATAAATTAATTTTTTTTTTTAAATTTGGACTTGGCCACGGATTTATCCGTGGCCAATAAATAATTTTTATTTTTTTTATTTTAAATGACTCGCTTAAATCGCCCGATCTGACATTACGGGGCACCAAAAGGTTCAAGTCATTTCAAAATCATATTATTTTCATCGCGGTTATTATATTTTCCCATCTTATGCGTTGAAAATTACAGTTTGCTTAGCGAGAATATATTTTTCCTCTTTCGGTGACATATACGAATGACTTCGTAATCCGGTGTCAATGTATACTAACGTCAGTTAACTTGTATAGGAATTATAAAAAAAATATTTTTCCAAGCAGATTGATTTAGTGTTGAAGTTGTATTGCTCCAATCGTATGGTTCCGTTTAACCTAATTAACGAAAACGCACGATTCGGCAAAAGTCAACATAAAGTTTTGACTATTGGACACGGATTTATCCGTGGCCAATAAATAAATTTATTTTTTTAAAAAAAAAATTGGACTTAGCCACGGATTTATCCGTGGCCAATAAATAAATTTAAGTTTTTTTTTAAAAAATTTGGACTTGGCCACGGATTTATCCGTGGCCAATAAATAAATTTAATTTTTTTTTAAATTTGGACTTGGCCACGGAATTATCCGTGGCCAATAAGTAAATTTAAATTTTTTTTAAATTTGGATTTGATCCGTGACCAATAAATAAATTTAATTTTTTAAAAAAAAATTTGGGCTTGGCTACGGATTTATCCGTGGCCAATAAATAAATTTAATTTTTTTTTAAAAAATTTGGACTTGGCCACGGATTTATCCGTGACCAATAAATAAATAATTTTTTTTTTAAATTTGGACTTGGCCACGGATTTATCCGTGGCCAATAAATAACTGCTTTAATTTTCCGCAATCATATATGTACGTGTATATATTCTTTTATTTATAAAAGTGTATTTTAATGTTTATGCTTCTTATGTGTGAATTTAATTTCCAATATTGTTCCATGTAAAAAGTATGAGTTTAATCGATATATATATAGTTTTTTTTTTTATAAATTTGGTCACATTCTAAAGCTTATAAAAGTCATATATTTGCTGAATAATTAGTTTTGAATGGATTTCTTAAATAAGTTGCATTTATAGAAGTGTGCGTCAAAAAAGTGCCTATTCATGGCTTTTGAGTTGTTTTATGTTGGACTTTCTTTCAACATTAAAGCGGACTAAATCCGTGGCTATATATTTTGGCTACGGATTTTAAGTCAAAATCCGTGGCTAAATCCGCGGCTAAATCCGTGTTTTCTAGTAGTGTAACTAATGAAATTGAAATGAGACTATATATGAAAATATCTTGTGTTGTCAAATGAATAAAACTAATTTATTCACATCAATACCACATAAGCAAGATACAAAAACAGAGACACCGCACCATTTTCCTTTATATATGCTAATAGTTTAATATTTACCCGGGCGTGGCATTGAGAATTACTTTTATTTTATAAAATAAATATACTAATGTCATGGTTTTAATCTAATTTGATTTGATTTGAAAAAAAAATATCTAAGTTTTTTTAATATATTTTAAAGAGTTAGCTATTGTTGGACGAAATCATAAATATTTAGTAAGAAAAAATAAAATTTTAGAAATTTCTCTGTGATATATTTGTACTTATAAGTATGATCCAATCATTTAGAATTTTGCATAACGATTTACATAATTTATTATAATTTTCAGCAATAAAATGGGTTAGGGTGTTGCATAATTAATTTGAATTATTTTTTGACTTATAATTATTAGGTAAGTTTGTATAATAATTTATGTGGATATATTGAGATTGAAAAATATAAACAAAACTATTCCAATTTGGATAAAAAAAAACACAATGATTGCAGGTTTCACTACTAGAAAACAGCCTTTTAGCCACGGATTTGGCCAAAATCCGTGGCCAAATAATAAGGCTACGGATTTGGCCACGGAAAATTTCCGTGGCCAAAAATGGCGTGGCTAAAACTGGCCATGGACATTGGCCACGGATAATTAGTGCAGTTGGCCACGGATAAATCCGTGGCTAATAATAAAAAAAAATTAAAATTCTTATTTAGTTTAAATTAAAAATAAAAAAAATTAAAAATTAAAATTAAATCCGTGGCCATATTTAAAAAAAAAATAAATAAATAAAATGTTGGCCACGGATAAATCCGTGGCCAAAGAACAAATTAAAATTGAAAATTAAAAATATAATTAATATGGCCACGGATTTATCCGTGGCCAATAGTAAAAAAATTAAAAAATTTTAATACGTTGGCCACGGATTTATCCGTGGCCATATTTTAATTTTTTTAAATATAAATAAAAATTGGCCACGGATTTATCCGGGGCCAATAATAAAAAAAATAAAAATTTTAATATTTTGGCCACGGAATTATCCGTGGCCACATTTTTAATTTTTTAAATATAAATAAAAATGGCTACGGATATATCCGTGGCCAATAATAAAAAAAATAAAACGTTTTAACATTGGCCACGGATAAATCCGTGGCCAGAATTAAAAAAATTAAAAAATATTATTTTTTTGGCCACATATTATAGCGACCGAAAAATCCGTCGCTATATTTACATAAATTTTCAATATTTTATTTTTTATAATATACCCCAAAACCTGCAATTTTTTTCGAATATTCAAAATACCAACAAATCTAAATACTAACAAACAGTATATCAATGTAATACTAATAATCCATATAGCAAATCTAAATACTAACAAACAGTATATCAATGTAATACTAATAATCCATATAGCATATATATAATTAATAATTAATATTATTGGATAAGTTTAATACATGAAATCATACATAATTATTCATACAATAATGCATATATAAATGTTTTTAAAGATCAACAGTCGGAACATCATCGTCTCCACCATCCTCGTCATCGTCATCGTCGTCGTCGTCGTCATCATTGTCGACGTCATCGCCTTCATTTTCATCCCGAGCAACAGGAGCAGACGAAGTAGGGCCCTTCTTACGCCGCGGAGCTAATCGACACGTGAGTTTCTTTAGGTTGGCAGCCATTAGGGACACAGTTTTCTGAAGGCCGGAGATCTCTCGACTATGCTTTTCTTCCATCTCGGCCATCTTCTGACTGTGTTTCTCCTCTAACTCGCCGATCTTCTGTGTGAGCTCCTCTGTCTTGGGGTCAACCCAAGTATTTAAGTCGGTCCATGAGCCAGAAGACTCAACTGTCATGGTAGAGGGTCCACCGGCAACCCCATACCAACGACCCTTCTTTGGACTGCCGATTGTCTGCTTCCAAATCTAAAACGTATACATATTTTTAATAAAGTATATATATAAATATGTATATACTTTAATAACTACATATATCTAATAAATACGCTTTTGAATGTTACCTCCAACTTGTCGGGCTGCTGAATAGGTCCCCCCTGTGCATTTTCGGAGGCTCGTGAACAAGCTTCGTCATAATTTGTTCTGAAGCTCTCCTGCAAAAATAACATACATAATTGTTATAAAAGCTTTTTGAAAAATAATAGGTGACGATAAAAATAATTATAAAACTACCATAGTAGCCCTTGCTCGGTCATTGACATAATGCTCAGTTCCATCATCCGCAAGTGTACAATGGAGGGTCACAAATGTCTCGTCTACTGAAGGTCGATGTCCATGTTTCTCGGTCTGCAATAAATATGGAGTAAAATATAATGACAATAATGAGATAAAATTGTAAAAATCAACACTACTTAAATTAACTAAATATATTACAAGGAAAAGTAATGACTTACCAAATGATCTTGCCACCTTAGATGAGATCTGGCTCCTCCCTTATGGCCAGAAAATCCCCTGCCGTCGCATGTCGATGCTCGGTTTGCCCTATTCTGCTCCCGTATCCTCTGAAAATCTGGGCTGTCCCATATGACCCGTAAAGCATCCCAAGATTCCTCACCTATCCAATTGGGCCTACGGTTATCCCTACGAGCTTTAGCCAATCTATTTTTCAGAATTTCCGAACCCTTA
Source organism: Petrea volubilis (assembly GCA_026212405.1). Taxonomy (NCBI): domain Eukaryota; kingdom Viridiplantae; phylum Streptophyta; class Magnoliopsida; order Lamiales; family Verbenaceae; genus Petrea; species Petrea volubilis. Next base: position 11,979,106 of record CM047880.1, read on the forward strand.
TGCTCGAAGTTCTTCCAAATTCGGCTCGAATGATCAGGCCGCCAAAAGAATTTTGTCTAACAAAAAAACAAATAAAAAGAATCATATACGAACAAATTATACTAATAGTTTTTATTTAAATTAAGTAAATAGACATACCTTAAACTGGGCAAACCACATCTCACGAACATCTAGGGGGATCTTTTTCCAAGTAGGCCACGGTCGCTTGAAACCATTCTCAAGTATCCGCCCGATCTCCTCGACACATTTCTCTTCGAGATCAAACCTATTGTACAAGTTAAAAAAAAAATATTATATACGGTAATGCACATAAAATTTATAGAATATATATCTATTTATTGATAGATAGCAGACTTATATAAATCAATTTACTTACTCTTTTCCTCGTGGCATTATTAGACGCTGATGGCCACCGTTATCACTGTTTCGAGACACATCGGTGGATCGACCTTCATTCATCGGCGTTGATGGGGCGGACCCTAAGGCAGGGGATGGAGGATCTGATCTCGAACTACCTAAACGGATGTTGAGATTGGTCGGTGGAGGCATATGCCGATTAGACCCTGAGTCCGATACTTTCTCCTTGCCTTTTTTCGATTTCCCGGCCATCTGTTTCAAAATTCTCAACAAATAATCAACAAAATTAATAAATTGAAAACAAACTGCACAACAATAGATCACATATCAATTATGAATAAATACAAAATAATAATTCACAATATCAACTATATAATTACGTGAAACATTAAAATAAAAACCCTATTCATCATCTTCATTCTCTTCATCTTCATCATCATCATCATCGTCGTATTCAATCGCATCATCTCCTTCATCGTCATCATCATCAAGTTCATCATCAAAATCATCCTCCTCGTCATCGTCACACTCGTTCGCTTCTCGTATCCTATCATCTTCAAGTTCATTATGAAATGCATTATTGTCAAATATCACCTCTTCTAGTGGACTATCAGCATCTACCAAAACACCCGTGGGTTCATTATCGAGTACAGAATTCGCAACGGGTGAAGATTCTTGCAACAAATCATCAGTAATAATTTGTCGATTGGCTACTCTACTTCGTGGTCTGGTTTTAATTACAAAACGCCAATTCAATTTATCCCTCCTTGTGCCGGGATACGGTACATAATATACTTGAGATGCATGTTGTGCAATGATGAATGGATCATCTTTTGGGTATCTTCAATTCCATATTGCGGGTGTATCTTCATACCCCTCTTAGAAACAGAGTCGAATCAATGACATTTGAATAAGACAACCTTCTTTTCAGGTACACCGGGATATTCTAACTGAATCACTTCTTTGAGTATGCCATAAAAATCTATAGTCCCGTCGCCCCGAACACAAACACCAGCATTGTAAGTGTTCATACGTTGTGTGTTCTCATCTATATGAAAGGCATATCCATTCACAGTGTACCTTTGCCATGTCTTAACCTTACGATTTGGTCCCCATGCCAAATCACGTAAATTTTGATTAGCGATATTATTTGTGGGATCATGAACCTACACAAAAATTACACTGTCATAATATTTATAGCAAACCAGTATATATACATTTTTTAAAAACAGTACTTACATATTGTTCAAACCATTCTACAAAATTCGTCTCGACCGACTCCTCAACTTCTTGGTCAGTTAAATTTGGCCAATGGTAGCGAACTGACAACCTATACATTCTATATATTGAAATAGGTATATTAAGAGTTAGAATTTAATAAAAATATTAACAAGTTAATCGGGACGTTTTTTAAATACTTACTCGATGATAGGTACGACCTCGTCGCAATTAATAAGAACATGTAAGGCGGACTTTCTCAACTCATCATCACTCAAAAATCGCTCGACGCATTTACCACCGGGCTTACCAGCTTCATTGCAGACTGACAATGTGTAGGGTATCTCTTCAGCACTTCCATCATTCTCATTACGCCTAACTCTTGTACTCCTCGACTGAATGTGGCTTTCAAAATAATACGATGTAAAATATGATGATTCTTGATTTAAGTACACCTCACATATTGAGCCCTCCACCCTTGCACGATTTTTCACCATACCTTTCAAATCATGTAGGAACCTATAATCGTATTTTGTACGATTAAGTTACAAATTCATTTGGTATCTCAAAAAAGAAAATTTAAATTAAAGTTGGCAAATCTTTAAATAAAAAATACACCTCTCGAATGGATACATCCACCTATATTGAACAGGTCCACACATTGCCGCTTCAAAAGGCAAGTGTATCGCCAAGTGTTCCATTGAATCAAAAAATGCTGGAGGAAAAATACGTTCCAATTTGCATAAAATCGAAGGGATATTCCTATCCAATTGCGACAAACTTTCCTCGCGAAGCTCTGTGCAACACAAATCTCTGAAGAACTGACTTATTTCAGTTAGGGGCTTCCAAACATTTTGTGGGAGTGCGCTAAATGCTATTGGGAGTAAACGTTGCATGAACACATGACAATCATGACTCTTCATACCGTACAACTTGAGCCTTGAATGATCAACACACGCTCCCAAATTCGATGCATAACCATCAGGCATCTTCAAAGCTTGAACAAATGTGCATAAATCGCGTCTTTCTTCGGTGGTCAAGGTGTAACTAGCTTTTGGTTTTAGCACCTTACCATTAACCATCATTTGTAAATGCAACTCAGGCCGCCTGCAATACTTAACTAAATCCAATCTTGCCTTTTCATTATCCTTTGTCTTGTCTTTAACATCCATGACTAGGGGTGTTCACAAAAACCGAAAACCGACCGAACCGACCGAAAACCGAAAAAACCGAACCCAACCGAACCGAAGCATGTTCGGTTCGGTTTTCGATTTTTTAGTTCAAGAAAATTCGGTTTTCGGTGTTTTCCGTTAAAAAACCAAAAATAACCGAAAAACCGAAAAAAAACCGAAAAAAATAATATTGTGTAATCTATGGAACAAAAGTAAGAAAAACCGAACCGAACCGAACCGAAAACCGAAAACCGAACCGAAAATAAGAAAAATTGCATGCTCTTATTATTATTATTATTATTTTTATTTTTTTTACAATTATTTCGATTTTTCGGTTAAAACCGAAAAACCGAACCGAAAATTTTCGGTTAAAACCGAACCGAACCGAACACATTTCGGTTCGGTTTTCGGTTTTCATTTAGAAAAACAGAAAATTTCGGTTAACCGAACCGAAAAACCGAAAGTCGCGGTTTTAACTGATTGAACACCCCTATCCATGACAGTGTTGAGTATGTTGTCGAAATTTTTTTTTTCGATGTGCATTACATCCAAATTATGGCGAACCACATTGTCTTTCCAATACGGCAACTCCCAAAAATGCTTTGTTTGGTCCAATGATGACGTACGCCATATCCTTGCAATTTTGGATGCTTGACTGGCATATCGGTAACTTTCGGCAATCCACGCACTTCTTCCCACGTCTGATCGCCTGTCATTACTGTGGGAGGGTCCGATCGTTCACGTCGTCCTTTGAAAAATGCATCTTTGTTTTGCCTAAATGGGTGATTATCAGGCAAAAACTGACGATAACAGTCGAATCACGAAATCTTCCCACCATTTTTTAGTCTGAATGCCTTTGTTTGCAGCTTACATATAGGACAAGCCAATCGACCCGATGTCATCCATCCGGACAACATCCCATAAGCGGGAAAGTCATTGACAGTCCACATCAATGCGGCCCGTAACTGAAAATTCTGTCTTTTGGAAATGTCATAAGTTTCAACTCCTTCTAACCACAGAATTTTCAGCTCCTCGATTAGAGGTTGCAAGTACAAATCAATCCTTTCTTTTGGGTTACGTGGCCCTGGAATCAAGCATGTCAAAAACATATATGGTGTAGTCATACACAATTCTGGCGGCAAGTTGTATGGAGTAACAATCACAGGCCAACACGAGTATTGCATTAACGAAGTATGATTAAATGGATTAAAACCATCGGCACATAATCCTAGCCTAATGTTTCGTGGTTCATCAGCAAATTCAGAATGGTTTTCATTGAAAAGCTTCCACGCTAAACCATCAGATGGATGACAAATAACACCAGGCTCTCCTTTGTGCTCATGAAGCCACCTCATTTGATCAGCTGATTTTGTAGAAGCGTACAACCTTTTCAATCTTGGAATAAGAGGCATGTAGTGCATCCTTTTATAAGGAACACGATTCCTACTACCACTTTTAGATGGTTTAAATCTTGGATGACTACAAAACTTACATTCCTCTAAACAGTTATCTTCATTGTAATACAACATACACCCCTCGATGCAACAATCAATCTTTGCCGATATTAAACCTAACTTTTTAACTATTTTTTTTGCTTCGTAATAGTTGTTAGGAACATGATTATCCGGCGGGTTAGACGACTTCACAACTTCTGCCATTCGATCAAAACAGCTCTGAGATAAATTGTAGTCGGATTTTAATGACATCATTTGAAGAGCCATTGATAACTCCGTCTGATTGTCACAACCTGACCACAATGGTCGATTCGCAGCCTCTAATATGTCATAAAACTGTTGGGCTTGCACATTAGGATATTGATCATTGTTTCGTGGGTTCTCAGTATCGTGACCACCATCGACATTAGAATCGGGTCGATAATGATGGTGTGATGCATTCACACCCATTGCATCATATACCAAATTCTCGTCATTATTGAGTCCATACGAAAAATTAGTCTGATTCGAATGACTAGCACCACCGGCATCCATATGTTGACATTCTGAATCTAACTCGCCATGTGAAGTCCAATACCAATACTCAGGTTGAAACCCAAATTTCATCAAATAGCAACGCACATTACTAATATCCTTATACTTTCTATTTGTACACTTTGAACATGGACACCTAATGAGGCCTTTATCTGCTGTATACTGCGGTTGTGTAGTTGCAAATTGAATAAACTGATTAAGGCCATTCATAAATTGTTTGGTGTAATTTTTCCGATCAACTGTTAATCTATTATACATCCAACATCGAATTTCACGTATATCCATATTCTGTAAACAAGGAACGAAGGTAAGTTAATATCACTGTTAGACTTCACATCTCAACAGATTATGTTAGTCAACTAATAATTATTAAGCATGCTTCATAATCCATAATACCTAACTACTTATTTCTCATTAATTTATTCCAAATATTGTTCGACATTCTTCCTATCAAACACATGTTTTAACTATTTAACCCTACAAAAACAATAAAATTCAACCCAAAATAAATTTTTCATAACAATTCAAACACACACATTCATAACCATCCGTAATCCAATCTAACGTGTTCAAAACAATCCATAGTCCAAATTCGTTCGAAACAATCCATAATCCCAACATATTCACAACAATCAATTAATTGAATAAACTTATTCATAACAATCCAAACAAACATATTCATAACAATCCATAATCCAATCAACGTGTTCAAAACAATCCATAATCCCAAATACGTTCAAAACAATCCATAATCCCAACATATTCACTACACTCAATTGAATTAACTTATTTATAACAAAGAAATAATCCAAACAAACTTCGACATAACAAAAAATAGTTCAAACAAATTTCGACATAACAATTCATAATCCAAATAACTTTATTCATAACAATTCATAAATAAAATCATAATAATTCATACCTTGTTTAATCTTGACCACCTCAAATTACATTTATGATATCAACCTACAAAAAATCTCACAACAACAAAACAACAAATAAAATTAAAATTACAACTCAACAAAAAAAAATTACAAACAAAAAAATAACAAATGTGGTTGGGAGGGGGGGCTGCTGGGGGCGGGGGGAGGGGGGAGGGGCTGGGGGCGGGGGGGCTGCTGGGGGCGGGGGCAGGGCCGGGTGGGGGTGGAGGGGCTGCTGGGGGCGGAGGGGGGGGGGGGTTGCTGGGGGCGGGGGGAGGGGCGGTTGGGGGTGGGGGGACGGCCGGCTGGGGGTCCGGCGGGGCGGGGGGCGGGGGCTGCGAACGGGGGGAGGGGGGAGGAGGGAGGCGGCGCGGGGGGGGGGGGGGTTGCGAACGGGGGGAGGGGGGAGGGAGGCGGCGGCGGGCGGCGCGGGGGGGGGGCAGCGGGGTGGCGGCGCCGGGAGGGGGGAGCAGGGGTGGCGCAAGGGGGAGGGGGGGGAGGAGCGGGGCGGCGCAGGGGGGGGGGGAAAGGGGCGTACCTGGGGGGGGGGTGTTTAGATCTGAAAAAGGTGAGGAGAAAAATGGCTAAGTGTTGAATTTATATGAACACTTATCGATGGATATGGCCATGGATTTATCCGTGGCCACACTATAAATTAAAAAAAAAAATTTAATTTAAATGGCCACGGATTTATCCGTGGCCACCCTCCTTTTTTAAAATTTTTTTTTTTTATTTTGTGGCCACGGAAAAATCCGTCGCCACCAGCCAAAAAAATTTTTTTTAAATAAATTTATTTATTGGCCACGGATTTATCCGTGGCCATTTCCCGCTTTTTAAAAAAAATTTAAAAATACCACTTGGCCACGGATTTATCCGTGGCCAATAGTCAAAATAGAGAGTTGACTTTTTTCGAATCGTGCGTTTTCGCTAATTAGGTTATACGGAACCGTACGATTGACGCAATACAACTAAAAAAGTAATCAATCTGCTCTAAAGTCCATTTTATTGGTGATTCCTACGCGAGCTAATTGACGTTAGCGCGCATTGACACCGGAGTACGAAGTCATTCTTATATATCACTGAAAGAGGAAAACGTGTTCTCGTTGATCAAACTGCAAGTTTCAACGCATAACAAGACATAATACAAGATATGTGACCATAATGTAATGATTTTCAAATGACTCAAACGTTTTAATGCCCCGTAATGCCGTGCCGCTCGATTTAAGCGAGCCGATTAAAATTAAAATTAAAAAAAAATTTAATTTAAATGGCCATGGATTTATCCGTGGCCATCCTCCTTTTTAAAATTTTTTTTTTTATTTTGTGGCCACGGAAAAATCCGTGGCCACCTGCCAAAAAAATTTTTTTTAAATAAATTTATATATTGGCCACGGATTTATCCGTGGCCATTTCCTGCTTTTTAAAAAAAAAATTTAAAAATACCACTTGGCCACGGATTTATCCGTGGCCAATAGTCAAAATAGAGAGTTGACTTTTTCCGAATCGTGCGTTTTTCGCTAATTAGGTGATACGGAACTGTACGATTGGCGCAATACAACTAAAAAAGTAATCAATCTGCTCTAAAGTCCATTTTATTGGTGATTCCTACGCGAGCTAATTGACGTTAGCGCGCATTGACACCGGATACGAATTCATTCTTATATTACACTGAAAGAGGAAAACGTGTTCTCGTTGATTAAACTGCAAGTTTCAACGCATAACAAGACAGAATACAAGATACGTGACCATAATGTGATGATTTTCAAATGACTCAAACGTTTTAATGCCCCGTAATGCCGTGCCGCTCGATTTAAGCGAGCCGATTAAAATTAAAATTAAAAAAAAAATTTAATTTAAATGGCCACGGATTTATCCGTGGCCACCCTCCTTTTTAAAATTTTTTTTTTTATTTTGTGGCCACGGAAAAATCCGTGGCCACCAGCCAAAAATTTTTTTTTAAATAAATTTATTTATTGGCCACGGATTTATCCGTGGCCATTTCCTGCTTTTTAAAAAGAAAATTTAAAAATACCACTTGGCCACGGATTTATCCGTGGCCAATAGTCAAAATAGAGAGTTGACTTTTCCCGAATCGTGCGTTTTCGCTAATTAGGTCATACGGAACAGTACGATTGGCGAAATACAACTAAAAAAGTAATCAATCTGCTTTAAAGTCCATTTTATTGGTGATTCCTACGCGAGCTAATTGACGTTAGCGCGCATTGACACCGGAGTACGAAGTCATTCGTATATATCACTGAAATAGGAAAACGTGTTCTCGTTGATCAAACTGCAAGTTTCAATGCATAACAAGACAGAATACAAGATACGTGACCATAATGTGATGATTTTCAAATGACTCAAACGTTTTAATGCCCCGTAATGCCGTGCCGCTCGATTTAAGCGAGCCGATTAAAATTAAAATTAAAAAAAAAATTTAATTTAAATGGCCACGGATTTATCCGTGGCCACCCTCCTTTTTAAAAATTTTTTTTTTATTTTGTGGCCACGGAAAAATCCGTGGCCACCAGCCAAAAATTTTTTTTTAAATAAATTTATTTATTGGCCACGGATTTATCCGTGGCCATTTCCTGCTTTTTAAAAGAAAATTTAAAAATACCACTTGGCCACGGATTTATCCGTGGCCAATAGTCAAAATAGAGAGTTGACTTTTCCCGAATCGTGCGTTTTCGCTAATTAGGTCATACGGAACAGTACGATTGGCGAAATACAACTAAAAAAGTAATCAATCTGCTTTAAAGTCCATTTTATTGGTGATTCCTACGCGAGCTAATTGACGTTAGCGCGCATTGACACCGGAGTACGAAGTCATTCGTATATATCACTGAAATAGGAAAACGTGTTCTCGTTGATCAAACTGCAAGTTTCAATGCATAACAAGACAGAATACAAGATACGTGACCATAATGTGATGATTTTCAAATGACTCAAACGTTTTAATGCCCCGTAATGCCGTGCCGCTCGATTTAAGCGAGCCGATTAAAATTAAAATTAAAAAAAAAATTTAATTTAAATGGCCACGGATTTATCCGTGGCCACCCTCCTTTTTTAAATTTTTTTTTTTTATTTTGTGGCCACGGAAAAATCCGTGGCCAACAGCCAAAAAAAATTTTTTTAAATAAATTTATTTATTGGCCACGGATTTATCCATGGCCATTTCCCGCTTTTTTTGCGTGAAAAAGAAAATTAATTTTATTTGTTGGCCACGGATAAATCCGTGGCCAAGTCCAATTTTCTTTTTTCTAAAAATTTCTTTTATTACTGGGGAAAAACTTGTTTTTTTTTTCTGAAAAAATTTATATGGCCACGGATAAATCCGTGGCCAATTCAAAAATTTTTTGTAAAAAAAAAAATTATTTTATTACTCGAGAATAATATTTATATTTTTTTTTAAAAAAAAATATATGGCCACGGATAATTCCGTGGCCAATTTCCATAAAAAAGAAAATTAATTTTATTTATTGGCCACGGATTTATCCGTTGCCAAGGCTAATTTTTTTTTTTTTAATAAAAAAATTTATTTTATTACTGGGGAAAAATATTTATGATTTTTTTAAAAAAAAATTATATGGCCACGGATAAATCCGTGGCCAATTTCCATAAAAAAAAGAAAAATAATTTTATTTTGTGGCCATGGAAATATCCGTGGCCAAGGCCAACCTTTTTTTTAAAAAAATTTATTTTATTACTGGAGAAAAATATTTATATTTTTTTTAAAAAACAATTATGTGGCCACGGATAATTCCGTGGCCAATTTGTGAAAAAAAAAGAAAAATAATTTTATTTATTGGCCACGGATAAATCCGTGGCCAAAGCCAATTTTTTTTTAAAAATAATTTATTTTATTACTGGGGAAAAACATTTATGTTTTTTTTTTAAAAATATTTATTTGGCCACGGATTTTTGTGTGTTTAGCCACCGAAAAATCCGTGGCCATATGTTTTCGTTTTTTTCCTAAATCCGTGGCCTTTTCCGTAGCTAATGGCAACCGATTTGGTCCGTGGCTAATAATCCGTGGCTAAATCGAAGTTTTTTAGTAGTGTTTGAAAGAAGTTGACTATATATATGCAAAGTGCATTAGGAGATAATAGAAAAGTATAACAATTAATTATTACTTAATGCGTGTTAATTCATCATCACTTCAATCTACCTAAGAATAATCAACAAAAGTAAAAAAAAAAAAAAAAACAAAAAGAAGAAAACTTCTATTTAACAACCCTCTATGGTTTGTTAAGATATATTTATTCACATCAAACATTTTGATACATAAAAAGATATAATAAAAAGAAGCACCTCTTGTTACATAACGACATAATTGAGTTAAAAAACACAATAATCTAAATGATATAGATACTAAATGCATTTGGTTTCAAGAATTACATATTTAAAATATGGATACAAAATTATCCATTCATTTTGAAAACTACTTAATGCATGTAAATTCATCATCACTTCAATCTATTCAAGACCCCCATCAAATTTTAGTAAGCTGCTCTTATCATGAATAATATGAACACCGAAAAGAAAAATAATAAACTTTAACATTAAAAAAAGAAAAACCAAGAAGAGAAATGGATAATATGATAATGCCTCATATAATATGTTTTTTGCAACAAAAAGAAAGATGAAAATTTTAAAAAATCAACTTTCGCAAACATTAATATCAAAATGTGAATTTAAGTACTATCCCAATCAAAGATCATCATATGCCTCCGACTACATCTTTGGTCGAAATCAAAGAAAAGCTAAATTATGATTTTTAGGGTTGGCGAAGATTATGTGAGGTATTGTGAAAGGCAAAAGTTTTAGAATATATAGACTAAAAAGAGAATGTTTTTAATGAAACATTAGCAAAGTAATTAAAGAAAAAGAAATTATAGGAATAACATAAGTATTTAGCACTGATTTTGAGGGATTGATTGGCTTAGTTAATCGAAATCTATATGCATGATTTACGTATGTAATGATCTTCTAATATGACTCAATTACATGTGCATGATTTGATTGATTATATTTATTGAATAAAAATATGTATGCACGAAACATTAGACAATATAACTTCTTCTTCTTCTCCTCCCCCTTCTTCTCCTTTTCTTATTCTCCTTCTCCTTCTCCTTCTTCTTCTTCTTATTATTATTATTATTAGGGCGAATTACATCCACATCCCCTGAGGTTTGGTGAAATTACAATTTAACCCACGATTTTTTGTAAATTACAATAAACCTCCTGTGGTATATTCCGTCTAACAATTTACCCTAGCTGGTTCCGACCGTTAGGGTTCTGTTAGTTTTTGTTAGAGAGAGAGGGAGAGAGAGGAGAAGCAAAAAGATTGGTTAGTCTGTCAGACAGCTGCAAGACCATCCCAGCAAGCCTTGGCTAACCGAGAACGATCCTCTACTGCACCAGCGGCTCAGGGATCTGAACCGTGGAGCTGTTAATCACGCTCTGGTCGAGCTGCTATGAATCATCCACCAGACTTGGTTTCCTGTCTCCTTAGAACTCAAGGACACAGAGGTACGAACCTATAGAACAGATCCTGTTCAAGTAAGGTCGTGCCCTTCTCCCTTCGGCCAACAAATAAAATAGCTGACAATTTTTGCTTATATTGTCGATGTGGGACGCAGCATATAAAAACGCACGCACGCTCACTCTGTGGCTTTTGTTGTACAATCCCAGCATACCGTTATCGTGAGACAGAGACATAAGTGGTGCTTTAATGTTGTGGAAAAGCTATCTATTCAAGAGAGTTTTGTGGGAAAAGTTGTGAAGAGACCTTCTTGAGTCTTCGACATTCCTTCTCTTCGTTTCAGTGGGTTCCATTATGGTGCAAAATTTTAAAGTTTTGCCCCTCAAAATATATAAAAATTTAAAACCTTTAATATATTTTATATAAATTCGATTTCTCCAAACAAAAATTCTTGTCTCTATCCCTAAACTCTGTAGCAGCGAGAATTTGATTTTGCTGTAGCTCCGAAGATATTTTTTCCTTTTTGGAAAGTTGAGTAGTTTCAAAGTTAGAATATCTTTATATCTTCAGTATAGTGATTTTTTATCTTACATTAAAACAAGTATAATAACAAAAAATAGTTATAAAAAACTTGTAGGGAAAGTTTCATGTTATATAAGAAGGATTTTTTGTGAGCTTTTTCTTTAATTTAGTAAACTAATTTCAAACCTGTCCTTTAATTTAGCAGGATGTTGGTCGAACAAACAAATCAAAAAATAAAAAATATCTAACAAAGTGTTATTTGATGAATGAACAATTAAGTGAAAAATATAAATGTGGTAAAATTTTGAATGAAAATAATGGCTGAAATTACAAAAATATAGAGATCATTGAGATATATATATATATATATATATATATATATATTTAAGCATGGTCATATAAATGAAATACTAACCTCAGAAACTAAATGAACCATACTAATAATAATAAAAATAAATAAATCAAACAAAATATTATTCCAATAATGGGCATGGATTGAAAAAATATAAAATGGTGTAAGATATGGATGCTAAATTAAAAACAAGTGACGACTTTTATCAATTAAGAGCGGGTAACACAAAGCATTTAGGAATTATAGTAGAACGAATTCCCTCAATTAAGTAGAAAAATACAAAAATGAAATCTAAGAAAGGAACAAAAAACAATCAAACACCAAAAAAATATATTGAATACAACTTAATTATTGCAATAATACAAACATAAGAATTTAATGCAATTAAAAATACAACTTAATTAACTCATGCTTTGCACGGACGAATTTTTTCTCCATTATTAGAATAAAGAGTGGCATAAATGGATATCGACGTTATTAATTATAGGGAATATAAAATGACAAAAATACATATGCATGTAGCAGAACTGTGAAAAAGCTTTAATTGAAGAGATATATTTATGGACATTAAAGTAAACATAACAGAATATAAATTATGAAAATAAATAGCAAAAAATAGTTCATAGCTTCATTTTTAACAAAGTGTTCCGAAAGTCATCTATCACAGTACATACTCTTGTAGTTTTAAATCATATTTTGAGAACAGATTTTATACAAATGTTTTTAGCATATAAAACTTATTATCAACTTTAACGGCATTTGTAATAATGTAGGAGGAATGCCTTTTACATCATAAATATTATAATTTTTTAAATGATTTATATATGATTAAATAAAAGTAAAATTGTATCGTTGAGAAGATACTGCTATGTATTAACTTTTAGGAATAAGGATACCCCATCTCTAGAGGTATATTAACAACTTCATACTTAAAATTTTAATAACAGAAATAACAACAACAACAAAAACAATTATCGTGACAAAAAAAACAACAATTATCTATCCAAAAAAAAAACAACAATTGAAATTTTCATAAAACGACTATAAAAGAAAGGTTAATAATCACGTCACAGACGAATTTTTTGTGAATTATAAGAATAATCTGTCACATAAATGAATATCGACTTCATTTTATTATAAGAGTAATAAAAGGACAAATATATATATATATATATATATATGTCACAAAATTGTCAAAAGATAGAAAAATTTAATTCAAAAAGGTGTATTTATGGATATTAAAGTAAATATAAAAGGGTATAAACCATGACAATAAATTGATCGAGATTTAACCATATAATCTTACTTGTTCCTCAAATAGAATCATAGCCAACAGCAATGTATCGCCACTTGATGTAATGCATAACATCTCATATTTTAGTTATTCATACTTCTTATTATCCAATTTCACTTTATTGGAGATAGCTGCCTGAAAAGCTGATTGTTACTGTTTCATACTTGAGAAAATATACCTAATCATAACAAATATCAAATTTAAAATAAAAATTTAACTCATCTATCAAATATGCAAGACTTTTAATAATTTACATTATTGAAATGCATAGGACACTATTAGTAAAAGAATATATAGTTTAGTTAGTTAATTTAAATTAAAATATAACATGTCATATTTTTATTTTGGATAAATATTAGATCCTTTTGAATGATTATAAATATTCATATACTCAAACAAAATAAATCTGAAAAAATACTATAAATATTGTATTTTTTTCGTTCAATTTTTTAAATTTTATATTAGAAATAATTGTGTATTAAAGTTATTATCCATATTGTACCATATACTTATAAAAGTTAAATTTAAAATTTTTTAAAAAATCGTAAATGGGGCACTATAATTTATCATTTAATTTTTTGAAAAAAAATATATATACTTTTAAAAGTTATGTAGAAATAAGTGATAGATAATTTAAGCAGTTAAAAACTAAAGTGATGGATAAATAATATAAATAAGACTGTGTAAATAATACTATTTATGTTTGTTCAAAAACAAAAGTTAGAAAAATGTGAAAAAAAGTATATAATACATTTAATCATGTCAATTAACTACTTATCAAAATAAAATCACTTGCTAAATTAAGATGTATTAGATAATGATATTAAAGAATTGATCATTTTTGTTTGGTGAACTTAAAATCATTCACAAACTAATTGATAAATAAATCTATTAAAAATTCAATCAATAATAGGACATGTTTAAAGAGCAAAATGATTCTATGGGGGTGGGTGTTGTTGCGAGGGATTGGCAAGGACAATGCGTAGCGTGGATCTCAAAGGGTTTCAATATCCCGGGCAAGCCGATCCATGTTGAAGCCCTCTCGGCTAGAGAGGCTATTCGCCTCGCAAAGTCTGCTATGTCGCCATCCATTCTTATTGAAGGCGATTGTCAAGCGCTTATTCTTTTGCTATAGAGTGAAAATAAGGACTTTTCTTCTATTGGGTGCATAGTTCAAGAGATTAAGCATGAGTGTGTTTCCTTTAATTAAGTTCGTTTTTCTTTCGTTCATAGAACTGGAAATTTGGTGGCTCATTTGTTAGCCCGTCACCCCCCCCCCCCCCCCCGGTGGAGGATGATGCGGTATCGAGCATTCCGAGTTTTATTCACCATGTTATCGAGGCTGAAGCCTCTCGTTTGCATTAAGCAATATTATTTGGGTTTGATTCAAAAAAATAAAAAAACAGGATATGTTTAATTTTCATGTCAATTTCGATGTAATTAGAGCATAGGATATATTTAAAAAGTATTATGTAAAAATAAGTGATGAATAGTTGTAATGATTTAAAGTGAATGATAAATTTTCTAAATAGGACACCATAATAAATTGGAATTATCATATAAACTATCTTGTTTAAGATTATAATTGTTAGATTCTTTTAAATAATTATGAATAACCAAAAACTTACTAAAAATTAAATTAAAAACTACTATACATATTGTGAATAGGATACTATAATTTTGTCATTTATTTTTTTAATCTTATCTAGAAATAATTATATATCAACACTATTATAAATATCGTACCATATACATACAAAAATTAGAATCCAAAATTACTACGAATATTTTAATTAGGACACTATGTCATTTCAATTTCTTTTTATAAAACAAATTACGTAAAAATAAATGACAGGTAAATATGGTATTTCAATACTAAAGAAAATGATAAACAATACAATAAGATGTTGTAAATAATTAATTTTGTCCTTTAATTTTAATTAAAATATAACCTATATTATTTTAGAATTTGAATAAATATTGACTTCTTTTAGATAACTATTACTAACCATATACGCAAACAAATTAATATCCAAATTATTATAATTTTGTATGTGAAAAAATAGAGCATAGTGAGACTGTGCATAGGGGCATACACATGGTGGACAGTCTCAAGGTTTTCAAAATATTTTATGATAAATTTATCAAAAAATGAGATAACAATTGTTTGTAGAATTTTTTAGATATTGATATAATATATTAGCTGAGAAGAATATTTTGACAAATATATCAAATAAGATATTTAAAATGGAGCATCCCTATAAATAAAATTGAATTAATTTATATTATATAGAGAGAGAAAAAATTTGAAATATGTAAAGTAATAATTAAGAAATTGTAACTAATGAAATTGAAATGAGACTATATATGAAAATATCTTGTGTTGTCAAATGAATAAAACTAATTTATTCACATCAATACCGCATAAGCAAGATACTAAAATAGAGACACCGCACCATTTTCCTTTATATATGCTAATAGTTTAATTTTTACCCGGGCGTGGCATTGAGAATTACTTTTATTTTATAAAATAAATATACTAATGTCATGGTTTTAATCTAATTTGATTTGATTTGAAAAAAATATATCTAAGTTTTTTTAATATATTTTAAAGAGTTAGCTATTGTTGGACAAAATCATAAATATTTAGTAAGAAAAAATAAAATTTTAGAAATTTCTTTGTGATATATTTGTACTTATAAGTATGATCCAATCATTTAGAATTTTGCATAATGATTTACATAATTTATTATAATTTTCAGCAATAAAATGGGTTAGGGTGTTACATAATTAATTTGAATTATTTTTTGACTTATAATTATTAGGTAAGTTTGTATAATAATTTATGTGGATATATTGGGATTGAAAAATATAAACAAAACTATTCCAATTTGGATAAAAAAAAAACACAATGATTGCAGGTTTGAAAGAAGTTGACTATATATATGCAAAGTGCATTAGGAGATAATAGAAAAGTATAACAATTAATTATTAATTAATGCGTGTAAATTCATCATCACTTCAATCTACCTAAGAATAATCAACAAAAGTAAAAAAAAAAAAAAAACAAAAAGAAGAAAACTTCTATTTAACAACCCTCTATGGTTTGTTAAGATATATTTATTCACATCAAACATTTTGATACATAAAAAGATATAATAAAAAGAAGCACCTCTTGTTACATAACTACATAATTGAGTTAAAAAACACAATAATCTAAATGATATAGATACTAAATGCATTTGGTTTCAAGAATTACATATTTAAAATATGGATACAAAATTATCCATTCATTTTGAAAACTACTTGATGCATGTAAATTCATCATCACTTCAATCTATTCAAGACCCCCATCAAATTTTAGTAAGCTGCTCTTACCATGAATAATATGAACACCGAAAAGAAAAATAATAAACTTTAACATTAAAAAAAGAAAAACCAAGAAGAGAAATGGATAATATGATAATGCCTCATATAATATGTTTTTTGCAACAAAAAGAAAGATGAAAATTTTAAAAAATCAACTTTCGCAAACATTAATATCAAAATGTGAATTTAAGTACTATCCCAATCAAAGATCATCATATGCCTCCGACTACATCTTTGGTCGAAATCAAAGAAAAGCTAAATTATGATTTTTAGGGTTGGCGAAGATTATGTGAGGTATTGTGAAAGGCAAAAGTTTTAGAATATATAGACTAAAAAGAGAATGTTTTTAATGAAAAATTAGCAAAGTAATTAAAGAAAAAGAAATTATAGGAATAACATAAGTATTTGATACTCATTTTGAGGGATTGATTGGCTTAGTTAATCGAAATCTATATGCATGATTTACGTATGTAATGATCTTCTAATATGACTCAATTATATGTGCATAATTTGATTGATTATATTTATTGAATAAAAATATGTATGCACGAAACATTAGACAATATAAACATGTTTATGGTAGATGATTATGTAAACAATTTATATAAATTTATTTATGGCATATACATAACTTCTTCTTCTTCTCCTCCTCCTTCTTCTCCTTTTCTTATTCTCCTTCTCCTTCTTCTTCTTCTTCTTCTACTTCTTCTCCTTCTCCTACTTCTTCTTATTATTATTATTAGGGCGAATTACATCCACCTCCCCTGAGGTTTGGTGAAATTACAATTTAACCCACCATTTTTTGTAAATTACAATAAACCTCCTGTGGTATATTCCGTCTAACAATTTACCCTAGCCGTTTACGACCGTTAGGGTTCTGTTAGTTTTTGTAATTAATTCTGGTTCCCTATGTAGCCGTAGCTTCACAAACCTCCATCATCTTTAGACCTTCAACTCCATTTTCAATTCCTCGATCCATTAGCTCACTCAACTTGGGAATGTCTGAACAATCTTCTAGCAACAACGAGCTTACCAATCTGTTTGTGAGGAATATGATGTTCTTTACAGTATCTATACAACAAATGCCTTCCTCTAACACAGAAACACGTGCCTGCAAAAAGATGATTGCAATACAAACTTTGTCCCAAACTGATAGTTCCAGGAAATAGCCCTAGCCCACGAGGATGCAAGAATCAAGAAATTTATAACCACCATTTGAGTAATTGTGAACAAGTCTAAAAATACAAACTTCAACTAAAATCGAGAGAGAAGCAGAGAGAGAGGGAGAGAGAGGAGAAGCAAAAAGATTGGTTAGTCTGTCAGACAGCTGCAAGACCATCCCAGCAAGCCTTGGCTAACCGAGAACGATCCTCTACTGCACCAGCGGCTCAGGGATCTGAACCGTGGAGCTGTTAATCACGCTCTGGTCGAGCTGCTATGAATCATCCACCAGACTTGGTTTCCTGTCTCCTTAGAACTCAAGGACACAGAGGTACGAACCTATAGAACAGATCCTGTTCAAGTAAGGTCGTGCCCTACTCCCTTCGGCCAACAAATAAAATAGCTGACAATTTTTGCTTATATTGTCGATGTGGGACGGAGCATATAAAAACGCACGCACGCTCACTCTGTGGCTTTTGTTGTACAATCCCAGCATACCGTTATCGTGAGACAGAGACATAAGTGGTGCTTTAATGTTGTGGAAAAGCTATCTATTCAAGAGAGTTTTGTGGGAAAAGTTGTGAAGAGACCTTCTTGAGTCTTCGACATTCCTTCTCTTCGTTTCAGTGGGTTCCATTATGGTGCAAAATTTTAAAGTTTTGCCCCTTAAAATATATAAAAATTTAAAACCTTTAATATATTTTATATAAATTCGATTTCTCCAAACAAAAAATCTTGCCTCTATCCCTAAACTCTGTAGTAGCGAGAAGTTGATTTTGCCGTAGCTCCAAAGATATTTTTTCCTTTTTGGATAGTTCAGTAGTTTCAAAGTTAGAATATCTTTATATCTTCAGTATAGTGATTTTTTATCTTATATTAAAACAAGTATATTAACTAAAAATAGTTATAAAAAACTCGTAGGGAAAGTTTCATGTTATATAAGAAGGATTTTTTGTGAGCTTTTTCTTTAATTTAGTAAACTAATTTCAAACTTGTCCTTTAATTTAGCATGATGTTGGTCCAACAAACAAATCAAAAAATAAAAAATATCTAACAAAGTGTTATTTGATGAATGAACAATTAAGTGAAAAATATAAATGTGGTAAAATTTTGAATGAAAATAATGGCTGAAAACACAAAAATATAGAGATCATTGAGATATATATATATATATATATATGTATATAAGCATGGTCATATAAATGAAATACTAACATCAGAAACTAAATGAACCATACTAATAATAATAAAAATAAATAAATCAAACAAAATATTATTCCAATAATGGACATGGATTGAATAAATATAAAAAGGTGTGAGATATGGATGCAAAATTAAAAACAAGTGACGACTTTTATCAATTAAGAGCGGGTAACACAAAGCATTTAGGAATTAGAGTAGAACGAATTCCCTCAATTAAGTAGAAAAATACAAAAATGAAATCTAAGAAAGGAACAAAAAACAATCAAAAAATTAAGAAAACTTGAAAATTAAAGTAAGAACATATAAAAATACATAAATATAGAGGTTTTTAAAAAAATATTTCTATCAAAATATGATTAAGAAAACAAAATACTCATAAACAAATAAAAAACCGTCACAAAAAGATCAAAATGTAAATCCAAACCATAGAACATGCCTAATTAGAAAAAAGGGGAAGTCAAACATAGGATCTCATGCTCCACTTCGGTTCCTTTTCACCCATGACGAATTGGCAATTTTGTTATGGCATTTGGGTGTGTGACGGGGTGGCTGTAGATTGTCGAGTGGCTTGGTTTTAAGAAAATGAAACTAGTTTTTTAACCCGTGCAACAATTGCAAACTTAAAAAAAAAAAGGATATTTAATTTAAGATATAGCATAGATAATAGTTTTTTTTACAAATATAAAAAATGCAAAATGATTAACAAAAAAAATATATTGAATACAACTTAATTATTGCAATAATAAAAACATAAGAATTTAATGCAATTAAAAATGCAACTTAATTAACTCATGCTTTGCACGGACGAATTTTTTCTCCATTATTAGAATAAAGAGTGGCATAAATGGATATCGACTTTATTAATTATAGGGAATATAAACACATGTATTACATATACTATATAAACATATATATACTATATAGATATATGCGTACCTATAAATATTATATACATAATTAAAAGATAGTATAAATAATAATAGTTAAAAGATAGTATTGATATTATATAAATATATATATTCTATATACTATATGAGCATATATATACTATATAGACATATGTATACCTATAAATATATTATATAAATAATTAAAAGATAGTATAAATAATAATAGTTAAAAGATAGTATTGATAATGTACAAACATATATATTATATATACTATATAAACATATATATATACAATATAAACATATGTATACCTATAAATATATTAAACATAATTAAAAGATAGTATATATAAATAATAATAGTTAAAAGATAGTATTGATACTATACAAATATATATATATATTATATATACTATATAAACATATATATACAATATAAATATATCTATACCTATAAATATATTAAACATAATTAAAAGATAGTATAAATAATAATAGTGAAAAGATAGTATTGATATTATATAAATATATTTCCCCAAAGAGTGTTTTCAATTTAAAAATAAAAAAAGAAATTTTGCTCTTGCATGAACTTGAACTTGGGATCTTTTGGTTCAAATTTTCCATTGTAATTTTCTTTCCTTTTTAATAAAGGGGTGGGGTCCCCATAGAAAACCCTACGGCGGGCATGTGCCGGTTTTCCTCAAAAAAAAAAAAAAAAAAAAAAAAACTTGGGATCTTTTGGATACAAGTCTAATACCTTGTCATTGAGCTACTTCCAAACTTGTTTATTGTTTTGCCTATTACATATTAATATTATATTTTTAATTAAAAAAAATTTAAAAAAAAATCGGGGGAAAATTTCCCCAGGAATTTCCCCGATTTTTAATTTAAAAAAAAAAAAAGAAATTTTGCTCTTGCATGGACTCGAAGTTGAGACCTCTTGGATACAAGTCTAATACTTTGCCATTGAGCTACTTCCAAGCTTGTTTATTATTTTGCCTATTATATATAAATATTACGTTTTTAATTAAAAAAATTAAAAAAAAAACGAGGGAAATTTTCCCCCGAATTTCCCCCGGTTTTTAATTAAAAATATTCAAAAAAAATTGGGGGAAATTTTCCATCGGAATTTCCCCCAATTTTTAATTTAAAAAAATTAAAAAAAAAACTGGGGGAAATTTCCCTCGGCTTTTAATTTAAAAAATTCAATAAAAAATCGGGAAACATTTTTCTCCGGATTTCCCCCAGTTTTTAATTAAAAAAATTAAAAAAAAATATGGGGGAAATTCCGCCTGAACTCCCCCGGTCATTTTGAGAATAGATTTTATACAAATTTTTTTAGCATATAAAACTTATTATTAACTTTAACCGCATTTGTAATAATGTAGGAGGAATGCCTTTTACATTATAAATATTATAATTTTTTAAATGATTTATATATGATTAAATAAAAGTAAAATTGTATCGTTGAGAAGATACTGCTATGTATTAACTTTTAGGAATAAGGATACCCCATCTTTAGAGGTATATTAACAACTTCATACTTAAAATTTTAATAACAGAAATAACAACAACAACAACAACAACAACAATTATCGTGACCAAAAAAAAAAAACAACAATTATCTATTCAAAATCCAACAATTGAAATTTTCATAAAACAACTATAAAAGAAAGGTTAATAATCATGTCACAGACGAATTTTTTTGAATTATAAGAATAATTTGTCACATAAATGAATATCGACTTCATTTTATATAAGAGTAATAAAAGGACAAAAATATATATATGTCACAAAATTGTCAAAAGATAGAAAAATCTAATTCAAAAAGGTGTATTTATGGATATTAAAGTAAATATAAAAGGGTACAAACCATGACAATAAATTTATCGAGATTTAACCATATAATCTTACTTGTTCATCAAATAGAATCATATCCGACAGCAATGTATCGCCACTTGATGTAATGCATAACATCTCATATTTTAGTTATTCATCCTTTTTATTATCTAGTTTCACTTTATTGGAGATAGCTACCTGAAAAGCTGATTGTTAGTGTTCATACTTGAGAAAATATACCTAATCATAACAAATATCATATTTAAAATAAAAATTTAACTCATCTATCAAATATGCAAGACTTTTAATAATTTACATTATTCAAATGCATAGGACACTATTAGTAAAAGAATATATAGTTTAGTTAGCTAATTTAAATTAAAATATAACATGTCATATTTTTATTTTGGATAAATATTAGATCCTTTTGAATGTTTATAAATATTCATATACTCAAACAAAATAAATCTAAAAAAATACTATAAATATTGTAAATATTGTATTTTTCTCGTTCGATTGTTTAAATTTTATATTGGAAATAATTGTGTATTAAAGTTATTATCCATATGGGGCACTATAATTTATCATTTAATTTTTTTGAAAAAAAATATATATACTTGTAAAAGTTATGTAGAAATAAGTGATAGATAATTTTAGCAGTTAAAAACTAAAGTGATGGATAAATAATATAAATGAGACTTTGTAAATAATACTATTTATGTTTGTTCAAAAACAAAAGTTAGAAAAATGTGAAAAAAGTATATAATACATTTAATCATGTCAATTAACTACTTATCAAAATAAAATCACTTGCTAAATTAAGATGTATTAGATAATGATATTAAATAATTGATCATTTTTTTTATTGAACTTAAAATCATTCACAAACTAATTGATAAATAAATATATATATTAAAAATTCAATCAATAACAGGACATGTTTAAAGAGCAAAACGATGGGTCTGTGTTTAAAGAGCAAAATGATTCTATGGCGATGGGTGTTGTTGCGAGGGATTGGCAAGGACAATGCATAGCATGGATCTCAAAGGGTTTCAATATCCCGGGGGAGCCGATCCATGCCGAAGCCCTCTTGGCTAGAGAGGCTATTCGCCTGGCGAAGTCAGCTATGTGGCCATCCATTCTTATTGAAGGCGATTGTCAAGCGCTCATTCTTTTGCTATCGAGTGAAAATAAGGACTTTTCTTCTATTGGGTGCATAGTTCCAGAGATTAAGCATGAGTGTCTTTCCTTTAATAAGTTGGTTTTTCTTTCGTTCATAGAACTGGAAATTTGGTGGCTCATTTGTTAGCTCGTCACCCCCCCCTCCCCGCGTGGAGGATGCTGCGGTATCAATGCTCCACTTCGGTTCCTTTTTACCCATGACGAATTGGCAATTTTGTTATGGCATTTGGGTGTGTGACGGGGTGGCTGTAGATTGTCGAGTGGCTTGGTTTTAAGAAAATGAAACTAGTTTTTTAACCCGTGCAACAATTGCAAACTAAAAAAAAAAAAGTATATTTAATTTAAGATATAGCATAGATAATAGTTTTTTTACACAAACATAAAAAATGCAAAATGATTACCCAAAAAAATATATTGAATACAGCTTAATTATTGCAATAATAAAAACATAAGAATTTAATGCAATTAAAAATACAACTTAATTAACTCATGCTTTGCACGGACGAATTTTTTCTCCATTATTAGAATAAAGAGTGGCATAATGGATATCGACTTTATTAATTATAGGGAATATAAAATGTCAAAAATATATATGCATGTAACAGAACTGTGAAAAAGTTTTAAGGGTTAATTACATTTACCACCCCTCTAAAAATACGAAACTACAGTTGGTCCCCCAAAAATTTTCAATATTACCAACACATACCCTGATAAATTCAAAAATTACAAATACCCCCTGGTCAGCCGGTTGCCGGTCATTTTTTCATGAACTTCCGGTTTTACCCCTAATTTTTAACTTATGATAATTACATCTACTACCGCTCATAAAATTAAAAACTACAATTGGTCCCCAAAAACTTTTAATATTACCAAGACATACCCTGAGAAATTTAAAAATTACCAATACCCTCCTGAGCAGCAGATTTTCGATCATTTTTTCATGAACTTTAGGTCTTACCCCTAATTTTTAACCTTAAAAAAAATAAAAAAAAATAAAAAATAAATGCTTGTAAAAACCAACAAAACCTACGGCAATTGAACCATCACGATCTCAACTTTCCAATGATGCACTAGTCAACACCATCAGACTTCGTTTGACCCGTGATCAAAGAGAGTCAAATTTCAAATTTCACAACACTCGCTCTGATTCCTACATTTATTGCAGATGTTGAAGCCCCATCAAAAAAATCACTCCTTTCTTTCCCCAAAATCACATATGACGCCTCTCCTTCTTTTCTTTTCCCGTTTCTTCTCCTCGGTGGCTGTACTCTCGCCAACAATCGATTTTCTCACCACTACAAACCACACTTCCACCACCATCATAGCTATCTCCAAGCACCATCAATTCATTGCATGTGCAAGGTACGCTGTGTTTTTAAAATGAAGAGGTTGTCCCTTATTTGTACACTGCATATTTATTTATAAATATGAAGGTTGTCCCTTATTTGTACACTGCATATTTATTTATATATATGAAATTTTTAAATATTTAAGTATGTATATTTTAATATAAGTATTTATGTCTAGGGATAATTACATTTACTACCCCTCTGAAGATTGAAAACTATAATTGGTCCCCCCAAATTTTTCAATATTACAAAGACATATCCTGAGAAATTTCAAAATTACCAATACCACCCCTACAATTTAGGTATATTACAAAGGACACGCATGAAAAAAAATGTATGAAAATTAGAGTAAGGGTATATTCGGGTTTTCATTAAGAATTTTGCTGACGTCAGCTACTTTTGACCGGCAACCAGCTGATCAGGGGGGTATTTGTAATTTTTGAATTTATCAGGGTATGTGTTGGTAATATTGAAAATTTTTGGGGGACCAACTGTAGTTTCGTATCTTTAGAGGGGTAGTAGATGTAATTAACCGAAAGTTTTAATTGAAAAGATGTATTTATGGACATTAAAGTAAACCTAAAAGAATATAAATTATGAAAATAAATAGCAAAATATAGTTCATAGCTTCATTTTTAACAAAGTGTTCCGAAAGTCATCTATCACAATACGTACTCTTGTAGTTTTAAATCACATTTTGAGAATAGATTTTATACAATTTTAGTTATTCATGCTTCTTATTATCCAATTTCACTTTATTGGAGATAGCTACCTGAAAAGTTGATTGTTAGTGTTCATACTTGAGAAAATATACCTAATCATAACAAATATCATATTTAAAATAAAAATTTAACTCATCTATCAAATATGTAAGACTTTTAATAATTTACATTATTCAAATGCATAGGTCACTATTAGTTAAAGAATATATACTTGAGTTAGTTAATTTAAATTAAAATATAACATGTCATATTTTTATTTTGGATAAATATTAGATCCTTTTGAATGATTATAAATATTCATATACCCAAACGAAATAAATCTAAAAAATACTATAAATATTGTAAATATTGTATTTTTCTCGTTCAATTTTTTAAATTTTATATTGGAAATAATTGTGTATTAAAGTTATTATCCATATTGTACCATATACTTACAAAAGTTAAATTTAAAATTTTTAAAAAAATCGTAAATGGGGCACTATAGTTTATCATTTAATTTTTTTGAACAAAAATATATATACTTTTAAAAGTTATGTACAAATAAGTGATAGATAATTTAAGCAGTTAAAAACTAAAATGATGGATAAATGAGACTTTGTAAATAATACTATTTATGTTTGTTCTAAAACAAAAGTTAGAAAAATGTGAAAAAAGTATATAATACATTTAATCATGTCAATTAACTACTTATCAAAATAAAATCACATGCTAAATTCAGATGTATTAGATAATGATATTAAAGAATTGATCATTTTTTTTTTGTTGAACTTAAAATCATTCACAAACTAATTGATAAATAAAAATATTAAAAATTCAATCAATAACAGGACATGTTTAAAGAGCAAAATGATGGGGCTGTGTTTAAAGAGCAAAGTGATTCTATGCCGGTGGCTGTTGTTGCGAGGGATTGGCAAGGACAATGCGTAGCATGGATCTAAAAGGGTTTCAATATCCCGAGCGAGCCAATCCATGCCGAAGCCCTCTCAGCTAGAGAGGCTATTCGCCTGGCGAAGTCTGCTATGCGGGCCATCCATTCCTATTGAAGGCGATTGTCAAGCGCTCATTCTTTTGCTATCGAGTGAAAATAGGACTTTTCTTCTATTGGGTGCATAGTTCAAGAGATTAAGCATGAGTGTCTTTCCTTTAATTAAGTTAGTTTTTCTTTGGTGGCTCATTTGTTATCCCGTCAAGCCCCCTCTCCCCCCCCCCCCGGTGTGGAGGATGATGCGGTATCGAGCATTCCGAGTTTTATTCACCATGTTATCGAGGCTGAAGCCTCTCGTTTGCATTAAGCAATATTATTTGGGTTTGATTCAAAAAAATAAAAAAAGGATATTGATGTGGTCGTATTTGGTTCGCAGAACAAGTCACTCCGAGCAAAGGTATTGTCCGAGTATGAATGTCCAAGTCTTGTCCAAAGTCCGAGTAAGGGAATGTAAATGCTGATCGGGTCCTATTCTGCAAGGATGGAACACATGTGAGCCTAGCCAGAAGTGTCTCCGGCGAAGACCCTCCGACGTTCAAGTCAGTATTCGAGCAGACAATAGGAAGGTAATAATGGGCGTAAGAGTGAATTAGGTGAACTTCCCCAATGAACAGTGACGTTATACTACTTATAATAATTGGAAATGGGTGGGCCAGACTAGGGTTAGACCGGCCCAGCTCTGGTGTTCGTTACAAGAGTATTCTTTGGCACGCGCCGGGGGTGCGTCGAGTACTCCTACTGTCAGAGACGGTGATTTTGGGACCACTTTAAGGATGGAATGGGACCTGGTCGGGGGCAAAACGAGACCACCCGAGGGAAGTGGGGCGATCATCGAGGATGTCGTAGCCCCGAGGAGGATAATGAGTCGAGGATACACGGGTGCAAGAGCACTTTGGCAAGCCCTGCTCAGCCTTAATCATCATTAAGCACAATCCTAATAGGTCCGTTCTGACACGTGGCAACCTACGGTTGGAGGTTTGTGTTGAGCTGGCGCCGACGTGGCCTCGTGGATATTCGACCACGTCATTAGTCCCCCTAGCTCAGGGCCTGGTCGGATCTCCTTAGAGTGAGCAGGCCGTGAACTTTCTAGAAGGCACCGTTACCAATCTTCGAGCACGAAACCCCGATCAGGAATTGGCGATAACTTCGAAAATTTGATCGTTGGGAAGTGACCGTTGGTAATAATTAAGGACGACGTTTGGACTTCCCGAGAAACATTTTTACCACCCTATAAATAGGGGTTCCGGGCGCGGCTACAGGCACGTCATTTTAACCTTGAGCTGAAAGTTCACTCCGATCATAGCTTGAGAGCACCGAGCGCACCGGAAACACTTCGAGCAGCCAAATCACTTTTTCGACAAGCCAAACCTAGGTACTCCCTTTTCCCCGATCTGTTTCTTTTCTGCTCTTCCTTTTTATTAATCTTAGACAATCCTTAGATATGAGTCAGTCCATGGGTAGTTCAGATAGCCAACACCAGATGGTCGAGTCCCCCATCGGGGACGGCCGAAGTGACATCAATCTGTCCTTTTCTTGGGAGGCTGAGGCCTCTTTTGAGGGGGCATCGTCTTGATGCCCGGGCGAGGCGAGTACAAGTAGACCGAGGAGGGGCGGTAAGAGTCCGAGCAAAATAGAGGAGATGAGGAGGCAGATGGTCGCTGAAGGCGGGCGGGAACTCCCTCCGATGGGCGAATCGTTAAATGTACCGGTCCCCTAGTGGAGACCCGTTGAGGGGGAGGGGAGCCAGCCCGTACCTTCGTCTGAACGGAGAAGGAGGGCCATAGCTGGCGACCAAACGACGGTGAGCTGGGGTAACATCGTCGCTCACAATACCGACCAGGACGTGCAAAAAATGTTGAACCACTATATCCACGACCCTTTTAGTTTGATTTGGCCGTCCAGCGAGGATTCCATCAGAGATCCTCCTGAGGGGTGCATCCCCATTCATTATGCACACGTCGAGAACGCGCTTAGGTTCCCCATTCCGACCTTTATCTCCACAATCTTGAACCGTCTGAATATAAGCCCCATTCAATTGACCCCAAATTCGTATGCCTCGATCTGCGCCTTTGTCGTTTTTTGCTACTGCACAGGGCATAGTCCAACCATAGCCAACTTCTCCAACCTCTACCAAATAAACCATTCGAGCAGGTCCTCCCCGGACGATGAGTTCAATTGCTTTTTTGTGAGCACCAAAAATGGAAGGAAACTTATCGAAACGGCCTCATCGTCATACGAGGTAGACTGGAAGCAAAAATGGCGCTACGTGCACTCCGAGGTGGCGTGGCCGGAGAGGAGGGTGCATAATCCGGAAGTGAGAAAGCTCTCCCTGGCCGGGCTAGGGCCGAGCAGCTGGACAAGGGAATGGGTGCTTGGCCACAAGGCAATGGGCCTATTGAGCCCCATCTTCCTTACCCGAGAAAGGTTTTTGGTAAAGGCCGGGCTCTCACCGGCCAGGCTTGACACCGAGCATATTAATTTTGGTACTGAATTTATTGCATGTACTCTGCTCGAATTACAATGTTATTTTTTGTCTAAGTTGATGGCTTTTCATTGTATGACCGGATGACTTTTCATTCTGCAGGTCTCCGCTTATTAGAGATGGGGCGGTTGAACCTGATATCCAAAGTGTCTGGCGGAAGAAGGAGACCATCTCCCCCCCTTTCCCCCCCGGAGAAAAGCCACCCTGAAGCCGAGGATGTTCCCATGACGGTGGCCAGCGCTCCGAGAACGGCGGGACGGGCTGCCATTCTGCAAGCACAAGCCCCTGGTCGGGATGAGGCTATCGACATTGAGGAGGAAACTCCTAGTAGTCAGGAAGAAGGCCGCCCCAAAATCTGCCAAAGGAAAGCAGCCGGCCGACGGTTCCGGCTATTCCTCCGAGGAACTGGAGGTGCTGAACTACCCCGACGTTTCGAAGCCCCTCTTTGGCCCCAAGCTCGGGGACCTATCCGGCCAGAGCATCCTCGGGGGAGGGAACAAAAAATTGGCCATGAGAAACTTTCAGAACGGCGTTTTTAAGGCCGACAAGGTTATCCTCTTCGAGCTTGATGATGTCGAACTGGCACTTGGCATTGCGGAGGATATGAACACACTTAAGTAAAGGGTGTTCCACGGCCTCCGCCGACTTGAGGTCAGCCGCGCGCGATGCGACAAGGCTGAGAGGGAGGCACGAGGAAGCCGCCTTCAAATGGACCTGGACTAGGAGTGGCAAAAGAACCAAGTCACTCAGCGGGAGATCGAGGAGGAGCGAAAAAAGACCCATGCGCTGGAGGAGTGGATCGAGAAGCTCGAGCTCGACTTCAAGAAGAAAGAGTCCGAGCTAGAGCACGAGAATGGTGTCCTAAAGAAGAAAGTCAAAGATGCCTTCATTCAGGGAGAGAAGAAGGGCCGTCGTTCGATGAGGACCGAACTGATGGCTGATGTCCCCAACTTCGAGAAAGAAGCCGTGAAGCGGTTTGTTAGCTGTCCGATGTTCAAATATACCACCCTTCTTCGTGGGGCTAACGACGCCGTGCTTGGATTCGAGAGGGCTTTCAACCAACTGAAAGCTCACGGCGTTATCCCTCAAGACTTCTCCATGGAGGGCTACGGCATCCATCTAAACGATGTCGGGGAGGAGGAGGCGTTACTGGCGTACGAAGACGCGGAATTCGCCCAAGTAATCTCCATCGTGCAGAGGCAGGTCCGCAACGAGGAGAACAAGCGAATGGGACGGCCTCTTTCCCCAGATGTGGAGCCTGATGACGTAATCATCGTGGACCAGGGCGAGGCTAATGTGGGGGCATCGGGTGCCCCGGCGACTAAGGGTGGTTCGGGCGCTAAGGCCGAGGAGGAGATAGAGGCGGAGATCGAGGAGGCGACAGAGGCGGTGTAGGCCCTTGTATTTTTTCTTACATCTTTTGTTTTTTCTCTTCTTCGAACAAATTGTAAGCCCGAGGAGGCGGTGCTTTTACTTTTCGAAAAGGATGTACATCTTGTTGGTTTCAATGAAGTTTCTTTTATTTGTCAATTTATTTCATCTTTATCGTCGGGTTGTGGTTTCAATTTCCCTCTTTGCTGAAGTCATGAATGCTAAGAACGAGATTCAACTTCGAAGATGGAGTAAAACTTAAATTTGAAGTGAAAGTAAAACATCGAGTACGAACCTTGAAACTTAAAAGCATGAAAAAAGCATGAAACTTATGATTTAAGTCGTCGAGTAAACAAATATCAAAGAGGCTAAGAGCCCCGATGAGATATTAGATTAAGATTTAATATTAAGACATTATATCAAGTTTTTGTTCGACTAAGCCCCGGCCAGGCCCCGGAGTAATCATATGTAGAACCTTTTGAGGTTCGTGGCGTTCCACGGTCGGGGCAGTTCCTTTCTCGACATGTCTTCCAGGCGATAGGCATTGTTTTTGCATATTTTGATGACCTTGAACGGACCGTCCCACTTGGGATCCAGTTTACCCACTGGGCGCGAAACTTCCGCCTTCTTGGTCAACAAATCTCCAATTTGAAATGCCCGTGGATGGACATGGCGATTGTAGGCGCGTGCGGTGGATGCACGGAAGTTATCCATCCTCCGCTTGGCAGTCCGTCTTCTATCATCGGCGAAATCGAGCTCGAGCAGGCGGGCGTTGATGTTGGCGATTTCATCGAAGTGAGCTACCCGCGCAGAAGGGTGTAGCACTTCAGCAGGTATTACGGCATCGGACCTGTAGACCAGGGCGTACGGGGTGTCGCTAGTTGCAGTTCAGGGAGTAGTCCGATAAGCCCAAAGGACCCCTGGGAGCTCGTCGGCCCAGTTACCTTGAGCGTCAGCCAAAGCAATCTTGAGCCCGTGGAGAATCATCCGGTTGGTGACTTCGACTTGTCCATTTGACTGGGGGTTACCCACGGAGGTGAATCTCTACTCGATCCTAAGACTAGAGCACCATTCCTTCACTCGATGACTCTGGAACTGAGTCCCGTTGTCGGAGATGATAACTCTGGGGAGTCCGAATCGGCAGATAATGTTTTTCCAAATGAAAATCTTGATAGTCGAATCTGTAATCTTTGCTACGGCCTCCGCCTCGGCCCATTTCATGAAGTATTCGACAGCAATAATGACGAACTTTCTCTGCCCCGGGGCCTGAGGGACTGGCCCGAGGATATCTATCCCCCATTGGTCGAATGGCCATGAGATCTCAATATTTACCATGGGGGCGGCGGGGTGGTGAACCACTTTGGCGTGCATCTGGTATGTCCGGCATCTTCAGACAAAGTCGAAATAGTCCTGTACGAGGCCGGGCCAGAAAAATCCTGCTCGGGAGACTTTCTTGGCTAGGGATCGCGGTCCGGTATGGTTTCCGCATTACCCTTGGTGTATCTCCTCAATGACCTCCCGCGCTTGCTGCTTGCTCAAACATCGTCGAGGTGGCCCGTCAAGCTTTTCCTAAACAGGCGCCCCTGCCCGTCCATGGCATGTTGGGAGGCCTGTCGTCGGAGTCTTTTAGCTCCGACGAGACCCTCGGGGAGAATGCCATCCCTCAAATAGGCGATCAACTCGGTGATCCAATCCTCCGGAGAGTCGATAACGAGCACTCCCTGCTCTGTTCCGGATCCGATCAAGGGCGATGACGAGCTCAGCATGGTTATACTCCTTTTCTTTGTCCCCTTCATTGAGCTGGCTAGCTTCGACAGTTGATCCGCCCTGTCGTTTTATGCTCGAGCGTGAACCTGGCGAACTTCCCCTTCAGCTTATTGATCTCATTGAGGTACCTTGTCATCAATACCTCTCTGGCGTCGTAATTCCCGTTGACCTGCTCGGCTACCAACTGCGAGTCGGTTAGGGCCACTAGCCCATCCACACCCTTGTCTAGGGCTATCTTCATTCCTGCGGCCAGGGCTTCATATTCTGCTTCGTTGTTGGAGACGGGAACCCCAAGCGGATGGCGAAATCGAGCTCGTTGCTGAGCTCGTCCCGCAGGTAGACACCAGCTCCTCCCCCCGAATTCGTGGAGGATCGGTCAACCATAAGGGTCCAAGGCGTCTCTGGGTCGGCCGCGGGCCTCGAAACCATCTCCACGATAAAATCCGCCAATACCTGGGCGTGAATGACTGTACAAGGTTGGAACTGAATATCGAATTCCCCAAGCTCGATGGCCCATTTCACAAGCCGACCAGAAACGTTGGGCTTAGTTAAGACCTGTCTCAACGGCTCGTTGGTCAGGACTATGATAGTGTGGGCCTGGAAATATTACCTCAACTTTCGGGCTGAGTGGACCAAGGCAAGGGCAAGCTTCTCAATTTCCATGTAGTTCCGCTCAGGGCCCTGGAGTAGCTTACTCAAATAATAAACGGGGCGGTGGACCCGGCCGTCTACATGAACCAGGACCGAGCTGATAGCGTTCGAGGAGACCGCCAGGTAGGCATAGAGGGGTCTCCTCGGAACGGGCTTTGCTAGCAACGAGGGTTCGGTCAGGTAACTCTTTAATTCAATGAGTGCGTGCTGGCACTCCTCGGACCATTTGCAGTTCGGAACCACCCTTAAAGCTTTGAAAAATGGGAGGTTCCGATCTGCTGAACGGGAGATGAATCTGTTGAGGGCGACAACTCTCTCCACCAACCTCTGGACTTCCTTCACCGAGGTAGGAGGCTCGATGTCCAGAATAGCACGGATTTTTGAAGGATTGGCTTCGATACCTCTATTGCTGACAATGTATCTGAGGAACTTTCCTCCCAGAACCCTGAATGTGCACTTGTTGGGATTGAGCTTCAAACCGTACTTCCGCAAAATATCAAATGTCCGAGCGAGGTGCCTAGATGGTCGGATTCCCGCTCGCTGCAGACTATCATGTCATCGACATAGACCTCGACGGTCTTGCTGATCTCATCCTTGAACATAAGATTGACCAGCCTTTGGTATGTAGTGCCGGCATTCTTTAGTCCAAAGGGCATTACGAGGAAACAGTACGTCCCTGTTGCAACAACAAATGATGTCTGCCCTCGGTCCTCCTCGGCCATGTAAATCTGGTAGTAGACTTGGAAAGCATCCATCATGCTCATCAACTCGCATCCTGCCATTGAATCGACAAGTTGATCAATCCGGGGAAGGGGGTAATGGTCTTTGGGACAAGCTTTGTTGAGATCGGTGAAGTCGTTGCACATCCGCCAACGACCGTCACCCTTTGCAACGATGACCACATTGCAAACCCATTCGGTGAATTGGATCTCCACGATATAGCCCGCCTCGAGGAGCTTGTTCACCTCCTCATCTATGATCCGGTTGCGCTTCTCGCAAAATATCTTTTCTTCTACCGCACGGGCCTAGCCGAAGGGTCTCCGTTGAGGCGGTGAACAATAGCCTCGGGGTCAATCCCCAGAAAATCCGAGGCCTTCCAGGCGAAAATATCGAGGTTGGATCTGAGGAAGTCGATCAGCATGACATCACTATGGGGCTCGAGGCTGACTCCGATCCTCGTAGTCTTAGTTGGGTCCCCCTCCACGAGCTGGATGGTTTTAAACTCTGCCGCTGGGGTTATCTTTTCCTCCTCTATCCTCCTTCTCTTCGCTGGGTTGAGCTTGGAGGACTCAGGAATATCAATATGTGGGGCGATTGTGTCCACCGGCTGGGGTGCCGGAACCTTTTTCCCCTCCACGGAAGCCGAGTAGCACTTCCACGCATCCAAGATCCGACACGTCACCTGCCCAACCTCGGCAGGAGTTGGAAATTTCATTTTCAAATGATATGTGGACACCACTGACCGAAATGCGTTAAGGGCAGGTCATCCTAGGATGACGTTGTAAGCGAATAGGGCATCCACTATCAGGTACGGGATCATCAAAGTTTTCCTCCTCAGAGCTTCCCCTAGTGAAGTGGGGAGTTGGATCATTCTGAGATGAACTACCTCGGATCCCCCAAATCCGATGAGGGGGGTCTGCACGGGAGAGAGTGTGTATTTCCCCAAATCCATTTTCACAAACGTGCTTGCGAAAAGGACGTTGGCGGAACTCCCGTTGTCGATTAGGGTCTTGGCCACGGAGTAGTTGGCCACATCCAGGTTAATAACCATTGGGTAGTCCGGCGTATCCTCGAGGCCTTCTATCTTAGGGATGTGCTCGAGGTCTCGATCCGAGAATTCGAGTAATTCCTCCGCCGATGACCCTGCCTCTGAGATGGCATTGACATGCAATCTCTCATGGTAGTAGCGTTCCTCGATACGGTATCGGGCTTGGTCGAGGCGCCTTTCTACATATTTCCTCCTACTCTTGGAGTCTCCTCCACTTGGCCCTCCTACGATGGTGTAGATCACGTCCCTAGTCGAGAGGTTGTCTTGCGCGGCGGGTTGCTTGTCAGGCTGTGCAGTGGGTGTGTGGTCTCGTCGAGGGGAGCGGGATCTTTCCCTCTTCGGGGACCCAGATTCATCGTCTGCGGAGGACTGGGAGTTGTGTCGGCGGCTGCCCTCACCCCTATGGCCCTGCCCTTTCTTCTTAATGTATTTTTGGATCTCGGGGTAGCCCCATGTCGATGAGGTGTTGTATTTCTTTCTTGAGGGCATAACAGCCCTCGGTGTCGTGATTACCCACTTGCTTATGAAAAGCACAATATTTGTTTCCCCTCGGGGGGGCTCCATCTTTGTCCTGGATCTTCCTCGACCTCCGGAAGATCGTAGGGTCACTGGCATTGATGGTGGCAAAAATTTCCTTCCTCGACATCACCAACGGGGTGAGGTCGTTATTTCGTCGGTGATCCTTCTTTTCCTCGGCGTCCGGCCTCCTTTGAACCTGATGTCCTTGATGTTCATGTACTGCTGAGCAATGGACATGACTTTCTCCATGGTGGCCGGGCGCTTTCTGGCCAAGTGGTCAGAGCACGCTTGATTCCGTATAGCTCCCATAATTACGTCGAGGAGAAAGTCCATCTGGACACTCTCAACCTTGAGCAGCTCGGTGTTGAACCGGTTGAAGAAGTCCCTCAAGGACTAATTGTCCCTTTGCTGGATCTTGTGCAGGTGGGACGGAGGCACCTTAGCCAGACTCTTCGTCTGGAAATGGTTGACGAACTTCATCGTCAAATCGGCGAAGCTTCTGATCGAACCGGGAGCCTGGTGGACGTACCACTGCGAGGCCACGCCCTGAAAAGTCGTGACCAGCAATTTTGCTGCAAAATCATTGTCGATCATGTGCACACGCATGGCGTGCTTGAACTGTATGAGGTGCTCCTTGGGATCGGCTTCCCCATCGTATCGGGGCAGATCAATTGGGATTCTGACCCCTCAAGGCTCCCGGGCTCGCTGAAGGTCGTGACAGAGGGGGTCTGTCTCATTGGGCGCAAAGTACCACTGCGCCGATCCATGCCCGGAACGGTAAGATACCTCCTCGAGCTTTCGGTTGAGGTCTTCCATCCGGTGCGAAAGCTCCCCGACGTCATCACGGGATCTCTCGCCACGGCGGACCTCGTCGATCCTCTGCTGGATCTCTGTGGCCTGGTGGGAGATTTCCTCCAGGCGTTCCCTATGACTACGGGCAACGGCCCCCACAGAGGACTCGTCAAATTCCTCAGCAAGACGAGGTGGTGGGGGCCGTCTTTCTCTTCGGAGCTCCCTTGTGATGGGAGCCCGTTCGCGCATATGCGCGTCATCCCGCTCGGTGTCGGTTGCCCGAGCACCTCACGGGGGGTGGGGGGGAAATTCCTCCCTCAGCAAGTGAGGGTCTTCTGCGGCTACGGATGGGGCGGGGTTTGGGTTCCCCCGCCTGATTTTGCACAAGAGCGCGTTCAACTGATTCGTCGTCAGAACGACGAGATTTTGCCTGGCGGGAGGTGTGGGTGCTGCTCCTGTGACTTGCGGGACAGTTTGGGGCGGAGCGTTGGAAGGTTCCGGGATAGGATTGGTGGTTTGTGGGGCCCTCGTCTCCGTTCCAATCCTTCGTGTGTTTACCATTTTCTCACTTGTTTGAATGGCCTTCCTCTAGCGCCAAAAATGATATGGTCGGATTTGGTTCGCAGAACACGTCACTCCAAGCAAAGGTATTGTCCAAGTATGAATGTCCAAGTCTTGTCCAAAGTCCGAGTAAGGGAATGTAAATACTGGTCGGGTCCTATTCTGCAAGGATGGAACACACGTGAGCCTAGCTGGAAGTGTCTCCGGCGAAGACTCTCCGACGTTCAAGTCGGTATTCGAGCAGACAATAGGAAGGTAATGGGTGGGCCAGACTAGGGTTAGACCGGCCCAGCCCTGTTGTTCGTTATAAGAGTATTCTTTGGCACGCGCCGGGGGCGCGTCGAGTACTCCTGCTGTCAGAGACGGAGATTGCTGGGACCACTTCGAGGATGGAATGGGACCTGGTCGGGGGCACAACGGGACCACCCGAGGGAAGTGGGGTGATCATCGAGGATGTCGTAGCCCCGAGGAGGATAATGAGTCGAGGATACACGGGTGCAAGAGCACTTTGGCAAGCCCTGCTCGGCCTTAATCATCATTAAGCACAATCCTGATAGGTCCGTTCTGACACGTGGCAACCTACGGTTGGAGGTTTGTATTGAGCTGGCGTGGACGTGGCCTCGTGGATATTCGGCCACGCCAGATATGTTTAATTTTCAAATCAATTTCGATGTAATTAGAGCATAGGATATATTTAAAAAAATATTATGTAAAAATAAGTGATGAATGGTTATAATGATTTAAAGTGAATGATAAATTTTCTAAATAGGACACCATAATAAATTGGAATTATTATATAAACTATCTTATTTTAGATTATAATTGTTAGATTCTTTTAAATAATTATGAATAACCAAAATTATACTCAAAATCAAATTAAAATCTACTATACATATTGTGAATAGGATACTATAATTTTGTCATTTATTTTAAAGAGTTAGCTATTGTTGGACGAAATCATAAATATTTAGTAAGAAAAAATACAATTTTAGAAATTTCTGTGTGATATATTTGTACTTATAAGTATGATCCAATCATTTAGAATTTTGCATAATGATTTACATAATTTATTATAATTT
Source organism: Petrea volubilis (assembly GCA_026212405.1). Classification (NCBI taxonomy): domain Eukaryota; kingdom Viridiplantae; phylum Streptophyta; class Magnoliopsida; order Lamiales; family Verbenaceae; genus Petrea; species Petrea volubilis. The sequence goes on from CM047880.1 coordinate 12,016,110, forward strand.
TCAGCAATAAAATGGGTTAGAGTGTTACATAATTAATTTGAATTATTTTTTGACTTATAATTATTAGGTAAGTTTAAAGCGAAAAAGTATATAATTATTCTAATATGACTCAATTACATGTGCATAATTTGATTGATTATATTTATAGAATAAAAATATGTATGCACAAAACATTAGACAATACAAACATGTTTATGGTAGATGATTATGTAAACAATTTATATAAATGTATTTGTGGCATATACATAACTTCTTCTTCTCATCCTTCTTCTTCTTCTTCTCCTTCTCCTTCTCCTTCTTCTTCTTCTTATTATTATTATTATTATTAGGGCGAATTACATCCACCTCCCCTGAGGTTTGGTGAAATTACAATTTAACCCACGATTTTTTATAAATTACAATAAACCTTCGGTGGTATATTCCGTCTAACAATTTACTCTAGCCGTTTACGACCGTTAGGTTTATGTTAGTTTTTGTAATTAATTCTGGTTCCCTATATAGCCGTAGCTTCACAAACCGCCATCATCTTTAGACCTTCAACTCCATTTTCAATTCCTCGAGCCATTAGCTCACTCAACTTGGGAATGTCTGAACATCTTCTAGCAACAACGAGCTTACCAATCTGTTTATGAGGAATATGATGTTCTTTACCGTATCTATACAACAAATGCCTTCCTCTAACACAGAAACACGTGCCTGCAAAAAGATGATTGCAATACAAACTTTGTCCCAAACTGATAGTTCCAGGAAATAGCCCCAGCCCACGAGGATGCAAGAATCAAGAAATTTATAACCACCATTTGAGTAATTGTGAACAAGTCTAAAAATACAAACTTCAACTTAAATCGAGAGAGAAGCAGAGAGAGAGGGGGAGAGAGAAGAAGCAAAAAGATTGGTTAGTCTGTCAGACAGCTGCAAGACCATACCAGCAAGCCTTGGCTAACCGAGAACGATCCTCTACTGCACCAGCGGCTCAGGGATCTGAACCGTGGAGCTGTTAATCACGCTCTGGTCGAGCAGCTATGATTCATCCACCAGACTTGGTTTCCTGTCTCCTTAGAACTCAAGAACACAGAGGTACGAACCTATAGAACAGATCCTGTTCAAGTAAGGTCGTGCCCTTCTCCCATCGGCCAACAAGTAAAATAGCTGACAATTTTTGCTTATATTGTCGATGTGGGACGCAGCATATAAAAACGCACGCACACTCACTCTGTGGCTTTTGTTGTACTATCCCAGCATACCGTTATCGTGAGACAGAGACATAATTGGTGCTTTCATGTTGTGGAAAAGCTATCTATTCAAGAGAGTTTTGTGGGAAAAGTTGCGAAGAGACCTTCTTGAGTCCTCAACATTCCTTCTCTTCGTTTGAGTGGGTTCCATTATGGTGCAAAATTTTAAAGTTTTGCCCCTTAAAATATATAAAAATTTAAAACCTTAATATATTTTATATAAATTTGATTTCTCCGAACAAAAATTCTTGCCTCTATCCCTAAACTCTGTAGTAGAGAGAAGTTGATTTTGCCGTAGCTCCAAAGATATTTTTTCCTTTTTGGATAGTTCAGTAGTTTCGAAGTTAGAGTATCTTTATATCTTCAGTATAGTGATTTTTTTATCTTATATTAAAACAAGTATATTAACAAAAAATAGTTATAAAATACTTGTAGGGAAAGTGTCATGTGATATAAGAAGGATTTTTTGTGAGCTTTTTCTTTAATTTAGTAAACTAATTTCAAACTTGTCCTTTAATTTAGCATGATGTTGGTCGAACAAACAAATCAAAAAATAAAAAATATCTAACAAAGATTTATTTGATGAATGAACAATTAAGTGAAAAATATAAATGTGGTAAAATTTTGAATGAAAATAATGGCTAAAAACACAAAAATATAGAGATCATTGAGATATATATATATATATATATATATATATAAGCATGGCCATATAAATGAAATACTAACATCAGAAACTAAATGAACCATACTAATAATAATAAAAATAAATAAATCAAACAAAATATGATTTCAATAATGGACATGGATTGAAAAAATATAAAAAGGTGTAAGATATGGATGCAAAATTAAAAACAAGTGACGACTTTTATCAATTAAGAGCGGGTAACACAAAGCATTTAGGAATTAGAGTAGAACGAATTCCCTCAACTAAGTAGAAAAATACAAAAATGAAATCTAAGAAAGGAACAAAAAACAATCAAAAAATTAAGAAAACTTGAAAAATAAAGTAAGAACGTATAAAAATACATAAATATAGAGGTTTTTAAAAAAATATTTCTATCAAAATATGATTAAGAAAACAAAATACTCATAAACAAATAAAAAAACGTCACAAAAAGATCAAAATGTAAATCCAAACCCTAGAACATGCTTAATTAGAAAAAAGGGAAGTCAATGCTCCACTTCGGTTCCTTTTTACCCATGACGAATTGGCAATTTTGTTATGGCATTTGGGTGTGTGACGGGGTGGCTGTAGATTGTCGAGTGGCTTGGTTTTAAGAAAATGAAACTAGTTTTTTAACCCGTGCAACAATTGCAAACTAAAAAAAAAAAGTATATTTAATTTAAGATATAGCATAGATAATAGTTTTTTTTTTACAAACATAAAAAATGCAAAATGATTAACAAAAAAAATATATTGAATACAACTTAATTATTGCAATAATAAAAACATAAGAATTTAATGCAATTAAAAATACAACTTAATTAACTCATGCTTTGCACGGACGAATTTTTTCTCCATTATTAGAATAAAGAGTGGCATAAATGGATATCGACTTTATTAATTATAGGGAATATAAAATGTCAAAAATATATATGCATGTAACAGAACTGTGAAAAAGTTTTAATTGAAAAGATATATTTATGGATATTAAAGTAACGTAAAAGAATATAAATTATGAAAATAAATAGCAAAAAATAGTTCATAGCTTCATTTTTATTAACATGGAAAAATTACACTAACCACCCCTGAGGTTTGACTGATTTACGAAAAACCCTCTACTTTTTCAAAAATTACCAAAAACCCCTAAGGTTTCAAAAATATTACAAACTTATTCGAATTTTCGAAAATACCCCTTTCCCTTTTTTAGGTGATTTACATTGACCACCCTGAGATTTACGAGAAACCCCATGTGGTTTCAAAAATTACCAAAAACCCCCTGAGGTTATACTAATATTACAACTAGCACCTACTTAAGTTGACTTATCAACAATATTAATTCTTTTGTTTTCCCTCTGTAATATTGTTATCATAAAATTTTAATTTAATAGATTTGGAAAAAAAATATGATTACTTATTCAAATAAATATTTCGAATTTAATGTTATGAATTTATACTAAATATATGTAATATGTGCTAAATTTATATTTGAGAAAAATATAATTATATGCATCGTATATATCCATTATGTGAAATGAGAAATATAAACATTGATTGAAATAAAAAATTAAAATTAAATAATGCACTTGAAAACTTTATTTAGCTTGAGGACTCTAACTCATTTCTCTTAAAATTTACTCCGTATTAGCGATAATATAACATACTTGATGTGTTGGTAGATACCTTTAATGCATTAAATTCAGAATATTTATTTGAATAAATAATCACATTTTTTTTCAAATCTATTACATGAAAATTTTATGATAACAATATTACAGAGGGGACAAAAAAGATTTAATATTGTTAATAAGTCAACCTAAATAGGTGCTAGTTGTAATATTGGTATAACTTCGGGGGGGTTTTGGTAATTTTTGAAACTATAGGGGGTTTCTCGTAAATTAACCAAATCTCAGGGTGGTCAGTGTAAATCACCCAAAAAAAGGGAAGGGGTATTTTTGAAAATTTGAGTAAGTTTGTAATATTTTTGAAACCTTAGGGGGTTTTTGGTAATTTTTGAAAAAGTAGGGGGTTTTTCGTAAATTAACCAAACCTCAGGGGTAGTCAGTGTAATTCGCCCTTTTAAGAAAGTGTTCCGAAAGTCATCTATCACAATACATACTCTTGTAGTTTTAAATCACATTTTGAGAATAGATTTTATACAATATTTTTAGCATATAAAACTTATTATTAACTTTAACCGCATTTGTAATAATGTAGGAGGAATGCCTTTTACATCATAAATATTATAATTTTTTAAATGATTTATATATGATTAAATAAAAGTAAAATTGTATCGTTGAGAAGATACTACCATGTATTAACTTTTAGGAATAAGGATACCCCATCTCTAGAGGTATATTAACAACTTCATACTTAAAATTTTAATAACAGAAATAACAACAACAACAACAACAACAATTATCGTGACCAAAAAAAAAAAACAACAATTATCTATTCAAAATCCAACAATTGAAATTTTCATAAAACAAATATAAAAGAAAGGTTAATAATCACGTCACAGACGATTTTTTTGTGAATTATAATAATAATCTGTCACATAAATGAATATCGACTTCATTTTATATAAGAGTAATAAAAGGACAAAAATATATATATATATATATATATATGTCACAAAATTGTCAAAAGATAGAAAAATTTAATTCAAAAAGGTGTATTTATGGATATAAAAGTAAATATAAAAATGTAGAAACCATGACAATAAATTGATCGAGATTTAACCATATAATCTTACTTGTTCATCAAATAGAATCATAGCCAATCGCAATGTATCGCCACTTGATGTAATGCATAACATCTCATATTTTAGTTATTCATGCTTCTTATTATCCAATTTCACTTTATTGGAGATAGCTGCCTGAAAAGCTGATTGTTAGTGTTCATACTTGAGAAAATATACCTAATCATAACAAATATCATATTTAAAATAAAAATTTAACTCATCTATCAAATATGCAAGACTTTTAATAATTTACATTATTCAAATGCATAGGACACTATTAGTAAAAGAATATATAGTTTAGTTAGTTAATTTAAATTAAAATATAACATGTCATATTTTTATTTTGGATAAATATTAGATCCTTTTGAATGATTATAAATATTCATATACTCAAACGAAATAAATCTAAAAAATACTATAAATATTGTAAATATTGTATTTTTCTCGTTTAATTTTTTAAATTTTATATTGGAAATAATTGTGTATTAAAGTTATTATCCATATTGTACCATATACTTACAAAAGTTAATTTTAAATTTTTTTAAAAAATCATAAATGGGGCACTATAATTTATCATTTAATTTTTTTGAAAAAAAATATATATACTTTTAAAAGTTATGTAGAAATAAGTGATATATAATTTAAGTAGTTAAAAACTAAAATGATGGATAAATAATATAAATGAGACTTTGTAAATAATACTATTTATGTTTGTTCAAAAACAAAAGTTAGAAAAATGTGAAAAAAGTATATAATACATTTAATCATGTCAATTAACTACTTATCAAAATAAAATCACTTGCTAAATTCAGATGTATTAGATAATGATATTAAAGAATTGATCATTTTTTTTTTGTTAAACTTAAAATCATTCACAAACTAATTGATAAATAAATATATTAAAAATTCAATCAATAACAGGACATGTTTAAAGAGCCAAATGATGGGGCTGTGTTTAAAGAGCAAAATGATTCTATGGGGGTGGGTGTTGTTACGAGAGATTGGCAAGGACAATGCGTAGCATGGATCTCAAAGGGTTTCAATATCCCGGGCGAGCCGATCCATGTTGAAGCCCTCTCGGCTAGAGAGGCTATTCGCCTGGCGAAGTCTGCTATGTGGCCATCCATTCTTATTGAAGGAGATTGTCAAGCGCTCATTCTTTTGCTATCGAGTGAAAAGAAGGACTTTTCTTCTATTGGGTGCATAGTTCAAGAGATTAAGCATGAGTGTCTTTCCTTTAATTAAGTTCGTTTTTCTTTCGTTCATAGAACTGGAAATTTGGTTGCTTCTTTGTTAGCTCGTCAAGCCCTCCCCCCCCCCCCCCCCCCCGCATGGAGGATGATGCGGTATCGAGCATTCCGAGTTTTATTCACCATGTTATCGAGGCTGAAGCCTCTCGTTTGCATTAAGCAATATTATTTGGGTTTGATTCAAAAAAATAAAAAAACAGATATGTTTAATTTTCAAATTAATTTCGATGTAATTAGAGCATAGGATATATTTAAAAAATATTATGAAAAAATAAGTGATGAATAGTTATAATGATTTAAAGTGAATGATAAATTTTCTAAATAGGACACCATAATAAATTGGAATTATTATATAAACTATCTTGTTTTAGATTATAATTGTCAGATTCTTTTAAATAATTATGAATAACCAAAATCTTACTCAAAATCAAATTAAAAACTACTTTACATATAGTGAATAGGATACTATAATTTTGTCATTTATTTTTTTAATTTTATCTAGAAATAATTATATATCAACACTATTATAAATATCATACCATATACATACAAAAATTAGAATCCAAAATTACTACGAATATTTTAATTAGGACACTATGATGTCATTTCAATTTCTTTTTATAAAAAAAAATTACGTAAAAATAAATGACAGGTAAATACGGTATTTCAATACTAAAGAAAATATTAAACAGTACAAATAAGATGTTGAAAATAATTAATTTTGTCCTTTAATTTTAATGAAAATATAACCTATATTATTTTAGAATTTGAATAAATATTGACTTCTTTTAGATAACTATGACTAACCATATACGCAAACAAATTAATATCCAAATTATTATAATTTTGTATGTGAAAAAATAGAGCATATTGAGACTGTGCATAGGGGCGTACACATGGTGGACAGTCTCAAGGTTTTCAAAATATTATATGATAAATTTATCAAAAAATGAGATAACAATTATTTGTAGAATTTTTTAGATATTGACATAATATATAAGCTAAGAAGAATATTTTGACAAATATATCAAATAAGATATTTAAAATGGAGCATCCCTATAAATAAAATTGAATTAATTAATATTATATAGAGAGAGAGAAAAATTGAAATATGTAAAGTAATAATTAGGAAATTGTAACTAATGAAATTGAAATGAGACTATATATGAAAATATCTTGTGTTGTCAAATGAATAAAACTAATTTATTCACGTCAATACCACATAAGCAAGATACTAAAATAGAGACACCGCACCATTTTCCTTTATATATGCTAATAGTTTAATATTTACCCGAGCGTGGCATTGAGAATTACTTTTATTTTATAAAAATAAATATACTAATGTCATGGTTTTAATCTAATTTAAACCAAACTATTCCAATTTGGATTAAAAAAAACACGATGATTGCAAGGTTGAAAGAAGTTGACTATATATATATGCAAAGTGCATTAGGAGATAATAGAAAAGTATAACAATTAACTATTACTTAATGCGTGTTAATTCATCATCACTTCAATCTACCTAAGATTAATCAACAAAAGTTAAAAAAAAAAACAAAAAGAAGAAAACTTCTATTTAACAACCCTCTATGGTTTGTTAAGATATATTTATTCACATCAAACATTTTGATACATAAAAAGATATAATAAAAGAAGCACCTCTTGTAACATAACTACATAATTGAGTTAAAAAACACAATAATCTAAATGATATAGATACTAAATGCATTTGGTTTCAAGAATTACATATTTAAAATATGGATACAAAATTATCCATTCATTTGCAAAACTACTTAATGCATGTGAATTCATCATCACTTCAATCTATTCAAGACCCCCATCAAATTTTAGTAAGCTGCCCTTATCATGAATAATATGAACATCGAAAAGAAAAATAATAAACTTTAATATTAAAAAAAGAAAAACCAAGAAGAGAAATGGATAATATGATAATGCCTCATATAATATGTTTTTTGCAACAAAAAGAAAGATGAAAATTTTAAAAAATCAGCTTTCGCAAGCATTAATCTCAAAATGTGAATTGAAGTACTATCCCAATCAAAGATCATCATATACCTCTGACTACATCTTTCGTCGAAATCAAAGAAAAGCTAACTCATGATAAATCAAGCTTAGGGGTGGCGAAGATTATGTGAGGTTTTGTGAAAGGCAAAAGTTTTAGAATATATAGACTAAAAAGAGAATGTTTTTAATAACAAATTAGGAAAGTAATTAAAGAAAAAGAAATTATAGGAATAACATAAGTAATTGATACTGATTTTGAGGGAATGATTGGCTTAGTTAACTGAAATCTATATGCATGATTTACGTATGTAATGATCTTCTAATATGACTCACACTACTAGAAAAAATGCAATTAGCCATGGATTTTAGCCACGGATTTGGCAAAAAATCCGTGGTCAAGGAGATTAGCCACGGACCGGCCACGGATTAGCCACAGATTTTTTCAGTGGCTAAAAATGGTGTGGCTAATCTTAGCCACGGCCATTTAGCCACGGTTGGGATTAGCCACGGCCATAGGCCGTGGCTAATAGCCATGGTCAAACCGTGGCCAAATTTGGCCACTTTTTTCTGGACATGCTTAGCCGTGGCTAAGGGCCACGGCCAGGCTATGGCCAATCCGTGGCCACTGGAAAAAAAAAAAGCTAATTAGACCCAAACCCGAAACCCTACCCGCGCCTCAATATATGTATCTATTTTACATATGTCCAATTATATATATATCAATATATATATATAGAAATGTCCAAGCATATATATGTATCAATATATATATGTATCAATATATATATATATATATGTCCAAGTATATATAGATAATTTATATTTAGATAATTAAAATATCAATAACAAAAATTTATCCGTTGTGCAAAAAACTAAAAAAAAAAAAAAAATTAGCCACGGTTAGGCCGTGTTAGCCACGGATTACCCATGGCTAAATTAGCCACGGTCAGGCCGTGGCTAATTGTTTTTTTTTTTATTTTTTTATTTTTTGCACCACATATAAATTTATATTGATACATATATTTATATATACAAAGTATATATGTACCAATATATATTTGTGACTAATCCATGGCTACATTTATATATATATATCATGTATATATACATATGTTGAAGTATATATATGTGTGTATATATATATATGTATCAATATATGTGTATATATATGTCCAAGTATATATATCATATATATATATATATCATATATACATATATCAATATACGTATATGTCAATGTGTATCTCATATATATTAATATATTATATGTACATTCTAATCCTCTATATATAGTCTATATAATATAACTATATATCTATATATAACATATCTAATATATGTTATAAATGTAGTGTACGTATATATCGATCTAATATATATATATATATATCTAATCATATGTACTATATATGATCAATCATCTATATGAAATAAACATATATTAGTGTATTACATATCTAATACATGTTATATATGTACTTATATATCTAATATATATACATCTAATTATATATAAATACACATATATATAAGTAAATCTAATCTTATACGTATGTAATATATTGAATCATTTATTATATATATCAATATATATAATATACATATATTACTTAAGTATAGCAAAAAGTAATTATTAAACAAAAAGTTAAAGTGGTGTAGTGGTTTAATGCTCTAACTTCAATTAACAGATTAAGAGTTCAAACCATACTTGTTGCAAATAAAAATAAAAAAAACTTTTAGCCACGGCCTGGCCGTGGCTAAGCCGGGGCTAATAATTGACGGCAAAAATCGCACCAATATTAGCCACGAATATTAGCCACGGTCTGACCATGGCTAAATTAGCCACGGGCAATCCGTGGCTAATGTTTTTTAAAAAAAAAAATTCCCGAATCCGTGGCTAATCCGTGGCTATTAGACACGAATTAGCCACGGATTTTTTCTTTGGCTAAAATCTGTGGCTATTTAGTCATTTTCTAGTAGTGTCAATTACATATGCATAATTTGATTGATTATATTTATGGAATAAAAATATGTATGCACGAAACATTAGACAATACAAACATGTTTATGATAGATGATTATGTAAACAATTTATATAAATTTATTTATGGCATATACATAACTTCTGCTTCTTCTTCTTCTCTTTCTTCTCCTTCTTCTCCTTCTTCTTATTCTCCTTCTCCTTCTTCTTCTTCTTCTTCTACTACTACTACTACTTCTTCTCCTCATTCTTCTTCTTCTTCTTCTTCTTCTTATTATTATTATTATTATTATTATTATTTGGGCGAATTACATCCACTTCCGCTGAGATTTGGTAAAACTACACTTTAACCCACTATTTTTTGTAAATTACAATAAACCTCCTGTGGTATATTCCATCTAACAATTTACCCTAACCGTTTACGACCGTTAGGGTTCTGTTAGTTTTTGTAAGTAAAGTTTCGATAGTACCTTTGAGGGGTTTTTTTGTAATAGATATAAAATATTTGGGGTTGTATGTTATGTATTACATCTTTATGGGGCTAAAAGTAATAATATTGAAAAAATTACTTCCTTTTTAAGAGCTAAAAATGACAGGTAGGTGGGAGAAGAGAGAGAGAGATCTAGATACATACACATGCAATGTATGTACACATGCAAGTTGAGAAATTTTGCACTTTCAATTCATCATGACTTGCTCATTTCCTCTCCAAATCATGCCAGTTGTATGTCAAAATCGATCACCGCGACGGTGGCAGTAATAGTTTCGATGAACTTGAAGCGGGTCTTAAGCTTTTCGACATGGGAAACATGTTGGTGAGGTCAATTTTGGGCTATAGTCGATGGAGGTGGTGGAATTGAGGCGAAGAGTGGCTTTTATGCATTTTTCGTCTATCACTTGTAATTATTACATACCACTTGGGGTATATTGTAATATACACAAAAATGTGGGTTAAATTGTAATTTTATCAAACTTTAGGGGAGGTAGATGTAATTCACCCTATTTAATATCAGTAAAAAATCAAGGGCAAAACGGACTTTATACATTTTTCATCCATTACTTGTAATTATTAGATACCCCATGGGGTTTATTGTAATTTACAAAATATCGTGGGTTAAATTGTAATTTTACCAAATTTCAAGGGAGGTAGATGTAATTCGTCCTTATTATTATTATTATTATTATTATTATTATTATTATTATTATTATTATTATTATTATTATTATTATTATATAGACATACACATAGATAAAAGTGGATATATGCATGCGGTTGAAAGGCCAAATTCATATGTGATAACTAATATAAATTTGGGCTAACATTAGGAATCATAGAGTTTAAAATGTAATTATGATAATGAGTTTAATCATATATATATATATATATATATATAATATTACATATATACATAGATAGATACTTCATAATGTATATGAATAATAGGAGTTGATTAAGAAAAAGTAATCGAGGTAAAAGATAAATATATATATATATACACACAAAATCTAAAAATTTGCACTAATTGATAATGAGTTAATCATAGAAAAACTAATCAATTGATATAATTATAAATTATGTTTCAACAAATAATTAAGTAATAAAGAGTAATTTAAGGAGTTAAACATAAACATGCTCAAAATTAATGGAGTTAGAAAATGTTAATTATAGAAAGATTTTAATGTGAATTAAACACTGAAAATGTAAATATGGAAAACATCTCGCCTAGCAAAATAGTGAAAGGACAACCTATCTACCTCGTTGTCCATATAAACAAGGGATGAACACATAAGGTGGACTTCATTTTAAATTATACAGTAGATTAGATTCTTAAAAAAAAAAAAAGGAAATAATGCATATTAGGAAGAGATTGTTCATATTGATAAGTTTTGAATGATTCAACAAATTAACAGAATTAGGAGATGGTTTAGACATGCATTTTATCTGATTAGGAAACTCAAAAAATCAACACAATGTTATAAAGTATTTTATGGATTGAAAAACTCAAAATTCTAAGAAATTAGAATCTGGTTAATGAACACATTAGAGTCAAACATACCTTTCAAATATATAATAGTATAGATATGTTAGCTTTCACGTCAATTTTTTTAAAGAAATTGTTAGTGCCCATTCTTGGGGTGAGAGAGGCTCAAACTCTCAACTTCAGGATAATTCAATGAAGCTATAGGACCTACGCGCTAGCCAACTATGTAACCACCCATTGTTGGGGTCTATTTTTTTGATAAGTTTTAAATGATTCAACAAATTAAGAAAATTAGGCGATGTTCGAGATATTTTAGATGATTTAGGAAACTCAAAAAATCAACACTTAATGAGTATTTTAACGATTAAAACATTCAAAATTCTAAGAAATTAGAATCTGGTTAATGAACACATTAGCCTCAAACATACCTTTCAAATATATAATAGTATATTAGATGATTTAGGAAACTCAAAAATCAACACTCAATGAGTATTTTAATGATTAAAACATTCAAAATTCTAAGAAATTAGAATCTGGTTAATGAACACATTAACCTCAAACATACCTTTCAAATATATAATAGTGTATTAATTGTTAGCTTTCAAGTTAATGTTTTAGAAAAGAATTGTTAGCGTCCTTCAAATATATAATAGTATATTAATTGTTAGCTTTCAAGTTAATGTTTTAGAAAAGAATTGTTAGCGTCTCTTTTTGGGGTGAGAGAGGCTCAAACTCTCGACCTCAGGATACCTCAATGAAGCTATGAGACCTACGTGCCAACCAACTGAGCCACCACCCATTGTTGTGGTCAATTTTTGTTAAAGTAAATATATTAATTAGGTACTTTCGTCAATATTCCTACGCTCTTTGTCACACCATATAAAAACTAGTTTAGAACTTTTTTTATTCAGCTTTTCTTACCAAAATAGTTGATTTTATTGAGTGGGCAAAATTAAAATTTTATAATATATAAAAATATTTTTACTATTCCTTTTTGTGAGGGGCAAATTTTGAACATTGATGAAAAATACACATAAAATGTAAATATATATAGAATCAGGAGAGGGGCAACTGCTCTTTTTGGCATTCATGAACTCCGTATGAAGTTAACAAACTTATGAGAAAATCGAGAAAGAATTCAATTTTAATTATCATAACAATGTTTTAAGAAAAACCTAAAGGTTTCATTGATATGAATAATTAATTAGTTCAAATATTCAAATAATATTATCGTTATCCCTTTATCTCAAAAACAATATGAAATATGACTTGCAAGAGAAATATGAAGTCCAATGAATTATTCTCTATGTGTGGTCATTAGAGTAAAAGACTACATTAAACATTGATTATGGATATTATGTAATGAAAACCATTAAAACAACATGAAGGAATTATAGGTGAATAGTTTCAATGGTGTATGAAATATGAATCCAATTAATTTGAATTGAAAAAGCCTCGTCGAAATGCAAATTTATAGGTTGATATATTGCATGTTAACAAATATCATGAGAATGAATCAAAGATTGCAAGTTTAGAAAAATTACCACTCTATATATTTTATATGTTTCGCATATACTTTTTAGTACGCATTTTTATTATCTAATATTTATTGTTATAATTGAACGAAAACTTATTAAGATGCGTGGATCACTTGTAGAGATACTAATGTGGACCAACTAAACCTAAATATATTTAATATAGAAACTAATCATTTAATAAATGTGTGTCATGTGTGTACGTGCTTTATCTTTCTATTAGCATAAAGCCCGTGCTACGTATGAAAATAATGAGTAATTTTTTTATGTAATATTTAAAAAATAATTAACTATATATCATATTGAGGGCGAATTACATCTACCTCTCTTGAGGTTTGACGAAATTACAATTTACATGTTTTTGTATATATTACAATAAACCTCCTGTGGTATGTAATAATTACAAGTGATGGACGAAAAATGTATAAAGTATGTTTTGCCCTTTATTTTTCACTGATATTAAATATTTTTAAATGAAATAATTTCAAAATGACCTAAATGCCCTCATATGGGTACAGTTAGATTCCCACCTCTGCCGCCGCTGCCTCCTGTCGTCGGAATACCAATCTGTTCCACCAGAGAGTATGCCTTGATGTGATCAATCACAACCCTCCCTCAATTTTAGGGAACTTCAAGCCATCAAGGTTTAATTGAGAAAAATTATCAAAATAAACCCTAACTTACCACCGCCACGCTTCGCCTCAATTCTGCTGCCTCCATCTACTCTAGCCCGAAATTGACCTCGCCAACTTGTTTCCCATATCGAAAAGTTTAAGATCCACTTCAAGTTCACTAGAAAACTTGTCGGAAAACAAAAACCCGCCACCACCTCATCATTGCCGCCACCGTCGCTTCTCTACTGTTCTGCGAAACCTGAAACTACAACCACCAACATGTTCCTCCCATCACGGTGATCGATTTTGACATACAAATTGTGCGATTTTGAGAAGAAGTGAGCGAGTTATGATGAATTGAAAGTGTAAAATTTCTCAACTTGCATGTGTATATACATTGCATATGTATGTATCTAAATCTCTCTCTTCTTCCACCTACCCATCATTTTTAGCTCTAAAAAAGGGAGCATTTTTTTTCAACACAATTACTTTTAGCCCCACAAAGATGTAATACATAATATACAACCCCAAATATTTTTTATATATATTATAAAAAACTCCTCAAGGCCAACTTTGTCCTAGAAAAATGACACTAAAACTTAGCCCGCCAAAAAAGGGGTACTATAGAACTTTACATACAAAAACTAACGGATCCCTAACAGAACCCTAACGGTCCTAAACGATTGGGATAAATTGTTAGATGGAATATACCACAAGGGTTTTATTGTAATATACATAAAAATATGGGTTAAATTGTAATTTCGCCAAATCTAAGGGGAGGTAGATGCAATTCGCCCAAATAATAATAATAATAATAACATGTAACTTTCCATCGTCCCACTTTTTGGCAAAGTCCTATTATTATCAAATCTTTTGCACCATTCTTATTAACAAGATTGATGGAATTTCGGTAGAAAAGACCTTTTGAAGAGTTCGATTTCTTCTCAAATATAGTATTAGTTAATTATTTTTAGCGACCTATTGATAACCCAATGGATAGAATTTTCTTGTTTACTTTCTTCTTTATGTTATTATCTGATTGCTTTTTCTTTTCTTTTTTTTTTTATGTTTTTGTGAAATAGTGGTCACTGTTTTATTATTTTGTTCGATTTTATTTTTTCAATTTTTGTTTTTTTTGTTGGTTTTGTTTACTTTTGCTATTTTGAAGGGATGTGTTGTAAATAATAGGTATCTTTTTTTTATAACTATTGATAAAATATATCATGTTCTATTTGTTTTTGTTTTAAGTATTCTAACTTTTAAGTTATTTTATCATGATTTCATTAAAATTAACACTTTTTTTTATTTTTTATTCAAAACTATCTTTTGTTGTTCATTTGCTTATGGGATGGACAATATTGATTAAGTTGGATACTTTATTTTCTACAAGTTATTTCATTTTGTATGTATTGACAATTTGTAAAAGGCCAATCATTTAATTTTTATTTTTTCATTTTAACATCTAAACTTTATTTCAATTTCAAATTATTTATGATTTTTGAAGGCCAACTATTATGATTTTTTCTTGTATTTATTTGTTTGATATTATATATCAGATTTTAAATTTCATTCCTATTTTTTTTTGTTTTTTTTATCTTGAAGGGATATCGTACTTATAGTTCTGTTTTTCTCTTTTAATTATTAATAAAATTTGTCATACTCTCTCCATTTTTATTTTAAATTTAAATATGATATATACATATATATTTCTTATTTCTTCATTCAAATTATGAGTTTTTTTTGTCATTTTAAATTCTCTCTTTTTTATTTAATTACTTATAATTTTATATGATTGGATATATTCATCGATTTTAATATTTCTATAATTTATTTCAGGTTATATATTAATGATTTGAAAAGTCTAGTCATCTAGTTTTTTTTTGGATCTACATCTTTTAGACCTACTTCATCTTTTATTATTTATTGAAATGTCGTAATTTCTTTTTTTCTTTTCACACATCTATATATGTTCTAATTCTCTATTATATGTATTGTCTAAGTTGCCTTTTACAATTTTTTAGAGAAAAATTATATAAAATTTTTAATATAAATTGATTTATTGTAATTTTCTTTTAATTACTTTCGTGCATAGCATGAGGCATATTTTAGGAAATTGGATGGTTCTTAACATCGTTATTGAAATTTTAATAGATGGAGGGTTTTTTCGTAATTGAATAAATCACAAGGGATTTTAGTAATTTTCCCTGCATTAAATATCTGCTTCTTGATTTTGCTGGACCAATTGATCGCCCCCAATCCACGTGGCATCCACCTAAGCTTCTAGCTCTATCCAATTTACACAGATCTTTTTTTTCACTTTATACACCCTTCATAATCACTACAATCAGACCAGATACCTCGTCATGAAATTATACCTATTGCTTCAGTAGTTGAACATTTTCCCTGGCATAACTGCTTTTATCAGTTTATTACTCATTCCACTCCCTCTTTCTATAAAAAAAAATTTACTTGCATTCATTTCATTTTTCCCAAATAAAAAAAAAAAATGTCAGCTAGTGCTTTGCACTCTCCGTTATCTTCTACTCTCTCTTCCTCTTCTTCCCTTCAGGTAAATTACACACACTCACACCTTTCGTGCGTGTTTTCTACGCATACAACATGTTGTATGTATTGGTTTGGTTTTTGATTATGATGCCTTTTTTGATCGAGGCAGGAGAACAAGTTGAGAATTGCTGTTCGATCCGTGAAGCCAAGTCTCGTATTCAAGCCTCAGAGGTTTTCTCTTTCAATCCGAGCTGCTGCCAACTTTTCTTCGTCCCTCGATACCGGTATTTTGTTCTTTTTTTTTTTGGATGATTTTGTTATGTTTTTAATGTGAATTAGGATCTGGAGCAAGTTGATTGTAATGGTGACAGGTTTGAGTACCGAGTTGGATGCTGTAACGAGTTACAGCGAGATTGTTCCGGATACTGTTGTTTTTGATGACTTCGAGAGGTGGGATTTTTCTAATTCTTGAAGAAGTAGCTGTTAATTTCATGAATTATAGTTTGTGTTCAGCAGGAAATGAGATTAATGATATTTTTTTTTAATTTGTGTTTTATTTGTTGTTCATGTATTAATGATCTTAGATTGCATGTGGTATAGGTTTCCTCCAACTGCTGCTACTGTTAGCTCCTCTCTAATCTTGGGTATATGTAGCCTTCCGGATACTAAATTCAGGGTAATTTATTTCTTTTTCTTTGTTTTTGGTCATTTTTACTAAATTTTGAGCGATAAAAGTTGAAGTCTTTTCTTCTTTTCTTGAAGTTTCTTTTTACCCTTTTATTTCATATGTAGACAAAACAGATTTGTTTGTATCTGCATGATGTGCTTTGATATGGTAGAGTTATAATGCATACAGTTGGGGGAGAGTATTTTAGCATGTCTTGAGATAGTATACTAGGGAATGTCCTGGTGTTTTCAATTTTCATTATGTTTGATTATGTGAGACATTGTTTGTAATTTATAAATTTTTGAAGTTGAGGGAGGCTAAAGTATTAATTAATTATTTATCAAGTGTATGATTAATTTATACCAGTGCTAAAGATTCATTTCTATCCCATTTTTTCCTTTCTATAGAGTGCTGTTGACACCGCATTGACCAATCCAGAGTGTTACGGCCCAGAAACCTCGGTTGATCGAATATCTTGTTTCTTCAACAAGGTAGGGTTTTTAAGTTTCAAATACAATTTAAAGAAATCTTCCAGTTATTTGTATACACATGCAATTCACTGCATAAATTTGATGATTGATATGTGGAAAAATAGGCTTTGGTAAATGTTGGAGGTGACCTTGCAAAGCTTGTGCCAGGTCGTGTTTCTACTGAAGTTGATGCTCGTCTTGCATATGACACACAGGGCCTTGTTCGAAAGGTGACCATGCCTTTGATAATTAATAGCATATTGGCTTGCCAACACCTCTTTTCCACTTACTTAAATGTGAATAAACCTTAAACCTTAAGAATTTCTTCCTTATATAAAATTTTTGGCCACAGTTCATTTACTATCGCACATATGTGATGGTTTTAGATTATGAGACATCATTGGTTCTATACTCATTATGCTTGTTTGGGAGGCATGTAATAATGTATTATGCAATTATGTGTTTTCCAGTTAGGAGTCTGGTTAGGCATTCACCCACACGCACCGAGTCTAAATATAGGGCTCTATTTTCCACCTAGCTCAATAAGGTTGCAATAAGTGCTAAGTTGCTGGACAGAGATGACTTTTGTTCAAAGTACTTTTTCAACCATGGATTTTTCTGTAAACTCTTAGCTTTAACAGCTACGAATATTTAGCAGTCAAATGATGTGAGTAAAATTTTCTTTGCCTTGTACTTTCTATGTTTTATGCATGTAAATGTGTTTGGTCCATTTGGGTCTTACAGAGTTTCATCAATTAATAATTGAATTTGATTTTCAGGTGCATGACCTTTTGAAACTGTATCATGAAATTGACGTTCCACCAGAGCGGTTGTTGTTTAAAATCCCTTCAACTTGGCAAGTTAGTATAACGAACCCAGTGTCTGCTTTATGGGAAGAACGTCTGACTGTTCCGACCAGCAATTCCTTCACATGCTTACCAATTAATTATCCTTTGTTCGTCTATGTTTCATTCTTTTTCTAGGGAATTGAAGCATCAAGATTGCTGGAGTCAGAGGGCATACAGACACACATGACTTTTGTCTATAGGTAAAACATGGCATACTCTTTCTAGATATGACACTTCTAGTGGAAGTAAGTTACTGTAAATTGGCATAGGAAGTTCATATGCATGTTCTGTAAGGTTATTTTGTAATGATAACTTGAAGGTAAATAGGCACATTCATCTGTTTGATTTTACGCATTTCTGGCTCTCTTTGAAATGATTTACTGCAAACTGTGATGTTTTCTGTTCTTTTTCTTATTTTATTTTTCTGTTTAATTCCTTTTATCGAGCTTGGTATGAGGGTTGGATATGTTACGCTTCTATAAATTGTTTCCTGACATGACAACTCAGTGTTTAATCTAACATAGCTTCTAATGTAACTTAAGCTAGATATGTTACTCCTGTTTTCGGAGCCCCAGTCAATTACAGGAAACATTGTATTTATTGGATAGCCCATGTGCAGAGAAACTGTCGCCCTCTTGATTAACTGCTAAGTACTGCCGGAGTCAGTAAAAGCTAGAAGTATGCAGTGCAAATCACATTCTGATGTTTTTCTTGATCATGCTCTTATCTGTTGCCCGGGGTTTTTTTAG
Organism: Petrea volubilis; assembly: GCA_026212405.1. NCBI lineage: Eukaryota > Viridiplantae > Streptophyta > Magnoliopsida > Lamiales > Verbenaceae > Petrea > Petrea volubilis. Next base: position 12,035,375 of record CM047880.1, read on the forward strand.
GAGCTATATGTAGTTAGTTGTGGCCTTTATCTCATTATGCCAATGTCTCTTTTTGTGTCTTGCCTGCTTAAATGCTGTTTGTTGATCGACTATGTATATAGCTATATGCACCTTTTACACAATTCTTTTTTTTTTTTTTTGATAATACATGATATAACCCACACAGCACCACCTACTAGGATTCGAACTCTAGTATTACACTCCCCCATCTTTGACGCAGTTCTTCTCACTTCCTAACCATAAATCACTTAAAATTAGAATTTTGATATCTCCTATTTCAATCATCATTTGATCCTCTTTCTCAAATCTCGAGTGAACTACCATTTACATGCGTGCATGTGAGATATGCCCTAAGAAAGTGCCGCGATCGATATATGTGGTTCAAAACTATTGGTTCTTGAAATATTAATGCCATTGACGCAGGACTCTGAACTTTGACTTCTGCCACTTTAGTCAGCTGCATTTAAGCTGGCCATACCAAATGATGTATTATAATGGGATACTCACAATCATGTTATATGTATTTCTCTCATACAATTTGCTGGCTATTTTGATAGTATTGATCAGTGTTACGATCAGATCAATTCTTTTTTAAATTGATCATATATCTTATGGTTTCATAAATTTTTTCAATCTTTTTTTGTCCCCAAGTGCTTTATATGTCTTATAACATTCTTCTAAAGTTTGTGGCTCAAAAACCAACCCAAAGTTTACTCAAGTAATAAATTGTTTTGTTTCCCCTATAATGTTCTTACTCTCAATTGCTTTAATGCTTGCTAGTAAAACATTTTAACAGTATCTTTGTAATGTATCTACAGTTTTTGTCAAGCTACAGCAGCAGCTCAAGCTGGTGCTTCCGTTATTCAAATTTTTGTCGGTCGCTTAAGGGTAATTTCTCTTATGAAATATATCTTGACCAACTTCGTATTTGATACTAATAATGGATGTGTCGTCTCTGTTAGGACTGGGCCGCACCATACTGGTGATCTGAAGTAGAAGCTGCTCTGAGAAGAGGAGAAGATCCTGGGTTGGCTTTGGTTCGGTCAATCTGCTGTGACATTTCGTATCTGATACTTATATGTGAATGTCTCTGTTCTTTTTCCGCTTTACCACATCCACTAGTTTTTCCATATCAGATGATGTGGTTGACATGCAACAAAGTCATTTATTGAACCAAGAAACAGAAGCTTTATACACATGAATGCATTTACATGTTGAAATGTGTGCGGCGTATGTCTTGTTTCTTGATGGAAACTAAAAAGTGAAAGCTTTTAAAATTATGTAAACTATGAAATACACATACAAGTACGATATCTCACTTTCATGCTTTAGTGAGTGCAGAGAAACTCTGGAGACTGGACCTTTGGAAAATAAGCCTATTGATGACTCTTCTTCCTCTATTCTTATGTTTTGTTAGAAGGAATAGGTGGACTGCTAAATAATTGCTAATGCTTATTTATTTTTTGTTTTGGTAACAAATTGCTAATGCTTTATGAGATATGTTTCCGGTGTCATTTCAGGTGACAAAAGCCTACAATTACATTCATAAATATGGGTATAAGTCAAAATTGATGGCAGCAGCAATTAGAAACAAACAGGACGTTTTTAATCTGTTAGGGTAATTACTCTCGCATGAGCATTTGCATTTGCATTCTCAGCAGTTGTCAGTTATGTGAATTTACGTGAATATAAGAATTTTTGGGTACAGGGTTGATTATATTATCTCCCCACTGAAGATATTGCAGTCTCTAAAGGAATGTGATACCTCCCGATGAGAAATATTCTCTTATTAGGAGGCTATCCCTCAATCTGCTGCCTCCTACAATTTTACTGATCAGAGGTTCGATTTCTTCACTCCTTCACTACTAATGGACATCTGTCCAATAATAACCATACCGTTTCAGGAAGGAAGAGAAAATTCTCGTAAAACACCTATGACACAATGGCATCACTTCAAAGGATTTTCTTAACGAGTCAATCTAGATTTGCGTTTTAAACTACATCAGATTATCCCATAGGCAAGCTCTCCTTTGTATGCTCATGAACATAAAACGTTATAGGGAGCTAGGAACTTAACAGGGCAGGTGAGTTGCGACATAGTTTTTCTTGTATTCACCAATTGCATCAGCCATTTCTACTATAGGTTATCAGAACTAATTGGTTTCTGACTAAAGAGTGAAATCAATATTTGAGAAGACTAAGTGTAGATTTCCACTTGTGAGGTTGTACCCATTTTCTTATGTGAAATTCGTTACGAGGTGTATTCTAGAAATATTCTTGCCCAGGCTGCAATAAAATTACTTGTTCTTCTACAATTTTTGGATCTCACTATTAACTTTTTGTATGACTTTCTCTAACATTATAAAGCATATATGTAGCACTAAAATATAATTACTATATTCCTGATGTAAAGGCCACCCATTGCAAAGTGTAGAATGTGAATCTCTCATGCTCCATTTCTTCTCTTCCTGTTGCACTTTCTCTGTCAATAAGTTACATATATATTATTCCATAAGTTCATCTAATCAATATATGTCCCTCAAATGATACCAGTATCCTTTGCCTCGAAAAATAACTGTGGCGTATCCTTTGGCTCAATATCCATACTGGGCCCTTGTCAACAAACATCAGATCAAACATTCCAGATGATCGTCCAAAATGATCTCCCACTTGCTTGGATTAGACAGGACCTCGGTCATTCAAGGCCTACGATGCGTTAAGTTTCATACTGAGTAGCTGTTGAACTCTTCGATGTCCCTAGTCTTGAGAAGTTAATTGCTAAAAGATCTTGAAAGTCCCTTCCTTCTGTTCCTTATCTGGGAGCACGATGGAGTAATGAGCACAAGTAACCCCTTCAACTCATTTTCCCCTACGACCCTTTCCAATCATATTAATTCACTCAAGTGTCAGATGAACAGCCTTGCATAAAGATACTGTGGAACTTATTTATTGATGCAAGCGTACAAGAAATGAAATGAATCTGGAATAATTAGGTGTTTTCTTTGTTTCTGGCCTAGCTCCTTTCTCTACCTTGAACTATTACGCGCTCTTAAGCTCGTTTACTGTATTTAACAGTGGATTAAGTTGGAACATTCATGTGAGCTTGCTGTTTGATTAATTTTCAGCTTGTGAAGTGGGACCAGCATAGCTTTGCCAAAGCTTTGGGGCGGCAGCCATGGAGCTTCTAGCTGCTGGAATGGATGGCTATGCTAGCCAATCGCAACGGGTTGAAGAATTGTTTGAGAAGATATGGCCACCGCCTAACGTGTAAAAGGGTATCTTGGTTATGTTTGCCATGGAAGAAAAAAGTGCAAATGCTAACTCGACTCCGATATTCTAGATATACTCATAGCTCTGTGCAGTCAAGTGTCTATGATACCTTTGGGGTGTGGTTTGTCAGCTTGTTTTCGCGGTGTAATATACATGAGCGTTTTGTGTATTATTAGCTCATTTGAATTTGATCAATTGCGCTTTACCTTTTACTTATCTATACGCATTTATAAAGGACTAGCATCTTTTAATAATTACGCCATGTCTTTGGTTTGGCTTTTAATCTCTCTCCTCTATCCTCTCCACTAAGTACCCGTTCCTTTCTTTTTCTCTCTCCTCT